>OY728146.1:817510211-817727762 GCA_963277665.1 Viscum album | reverse complement strand
AGACCTATTGTGTTGGGAAGTAGTGTTTATGTCGAGATTTAGAGGAAAACCATCAAGACGGTTGAGGTTTAGGGAAAAAAATTCAAGAGGGTGCGTCCAGCTCTCGTTTAGGGCAAAAATTTTGAGATCTATAGAGTTGCATATCGATGATATTTGGGGATTTTCTTTCCTAACGGTTTTAAAAAACCATTGGGAAAGTTATGTTATTCCAAGGGTTTCAAAAAACGGTTGGTAAAAACCTATTAATATCTACTATACCCAACGGTTTCAGTAAACCGTTGGAAAAAATCTCTCCATTATCACTATCCCCAATGGTTTCAATGAAACTGTTGGTAAAACAAAACTAGTATATGGATATACCAACGGTTCTATAAAATCATTGGTATAGGATTATTTTCCCAATGGTTTTTGAAACCGTTGGGAATATTGCATTGGTATAGCTTGCATTTACAGTAGTGTTTGATACCACTTTTTCACGACCTTTCCACTGAGGCCTATGTCGTGACTACCCCAATCCCACCTTCCATAGGCCAGGGGCTGGTGACTAGCACCAAAGGCGTAATTCCCTAAAATTGGGAAAGAATTGCCTTTATAACCTATAAATGCACACAACATATCACATAGATGGATAAAAAACACTAAGTAAAATGTATAAAAAAAGTATGATGAAAGGAAAAATGGTCCAGAAATACAAGCCCAACTATAAGTACAAGAAACTGAAAGTACATCTGAAGAAAAGAAAAACCGTTGTTGGTTTATCCTCCACGGTTCCTACCTGAAGGGTAGGTACATATCACATATTCAGCACTCCAGGTCCGTCCGTCACCTCTGTGTACTGTCACGCCGTATAGTCCACCTCCGGGTACCATCCAGTCCTGGTACTCTCAGCCTCATTCAGTGCTATCTGTCGTCTGCATCCAACACAACGAGGTACGGGCATATCCTGTGCAGGGGTGAGTATAATGATACTCAGTAGGGACCCCGAGACCCTCAAGGTCTCACAAAATCCAATAGGGATAAACCACAAAGTATGAAATCAATAGATAACCCCACATATGTATATGCTCATACATATACATAAGTTATCAAGTAATCCATATCAATCATGAGGAAAACACAAAAGTTACTGACTCAGCTCAACCAGGATTTTATTCACATTATTGAAACAACATCTATTGGAGAACTCCTCCTCTGTCGAGTTCAGTGGGCCTTCTGTGACACCAAGGCTCTTCCAACTAACCTTGGACTGCTTAGGTACACCTCTTGTCGAGTATTTTGGGTCTTATGCATCACACAGAGGCACTCCCCACCATTGGTCTGTCGTCACAACTAGGAGCTCTCCCTCATAGCCTGCAGTGGTACTCCTCCTATTGAGTATTGTGGGTCTGCCATCACCACTAGGATCTCCTCCAACATGGGTCTACCACCACAACCAAGTGCTCCCAACTGGGCCATACGAGTCACTTTGAGTCGCTCGGTCAGTAGTCATCAAGTCGCAGCCATCTACTAGGTTTTCACACTCTGTCTACTCATCTCTGGAAGGATTCTCTCCACGAGCGACTGGTCGATACTTCAACTATCACAAAGTCCCACGAAGAAGTATCTCAAAGTTCTGTCATGTCATAGAGGTCTCAACGCAATAGACGACGCATCAATCAGACGCATGTTCTGTGAGTTATTAGCCTTTTAGTCTTGGGGGCCTGGTTGGATTCTTGCATGATCCAACCTGACCGTATCTCAACTATACCCCATACTCTAGTGGGGTATACTCAATGGGATTGTCATGCTCCGAGATTACCAGGGTCAATGATGGTTCATCAAATGGACGTCTGGTGCCAAAGATATGTCCAAAAGAAAGTGAAGGGTCGTTGTGGGCTCGGTTCCGGTTCATGTCGACCTGGCCTAACCCATTGGGTCTCGCCTGGCCCATTGGGTGGGCCAGCCTGTTGGTTTCAGCTCGGCCCGCTGGGCCCAACCCAGCAGGCTGTGAGGTTGGTTCAGCCCGGAGGCACCGTGAGGGGGGTCGTGGGCCGACTTGAGAGGTCGGCACTACCAGGGCACTGGTTCAGCTGGGTGGCTGGTGTGGCTCGAGAGGCTGGATGGTCGGGATCCGAGAAGCGGCTTGGGAGACAGGAGGGCGACGGGTGACCGGGCAGGCCGGCAGGTGGGCCAGCGGGTGGCTGGGCAGGTGGGCCAGCGGGTGGTCGGGCAGCCGGGAGGTGGTCAGGCAGGCCGGGTAGGCAGGCCAGCGGGCGGCCGGGTGGCCGGGAGGCGGTCGGGAGGCCAGAAAGCGGCTGGGAAGTCGGGTCGGCGTAGTTTGGCATGGCTCAGGCCGGTGCGGTTCGACGCGGCTTGGGCCGGCCCGGATCAGTCCAGCGCGGACTAGAAATGTTCGACTGCGGCGCAGGGGAGGCCAGCGGCAGCTGGGATCTGGGTGGTGGCTTGGGTTCCGGTGGAAGCACGGTTCAGCCTGAGGTGATGGACCCGGTTCAGTTGGAGCGTCGCGCGGGCAGCACTGTTCACGGAGGCCGCGGGAGCGTGCCTTTTTCCTTTCTCGTTCCGTCTCCTCATCTCCATGTCGTAGATCATCACAAACAAGAATGGAAGAGGGGTCGGGCCATGTTGGTTTGGCCCACACCCTCCACGTTTAGGGTGGTAACATTTGTCTCATCAAGAAGTAAGAAAGATGAACAACAATTGTTTTACAACCATCACAACGATTCCTTTACAACTGAAGAAGAGAAAAAGGAAAGTAGTATTACTCAAATTAACCCCCTACCTTTGTTCATTATTCATCGATGGAGTGGTGGGGAAGAAGACGGTGATGTCGTCGTTCGTCGCGTCCACCGCACACTTCCAATATGGATCTCGCACATCGGTTGTGGAAGACGCTCCACGTCCGTAGGTGTCCGTGGATGAAGTTCAAAGAAGATCATTGTCGGTATTCTTCGTTGGAAGAACACGTTCTTCGTTCATCGTTGGAGGATAAGGTTCTTAGTTGGAGAACTCCTTTTCTCCCAATCTCTCCTCTTCCCCCAAAAAATGAAAATATTTTCCAAATAATAGATTATAAAATCTATTATTTCATTGGCAATATTTCAAAAAGAAAAACTAAACATTTTTTGGCACATTAAAATTAATGGAAGTATTTGGCCTCATTAATTGGGTGTTTTGGAAACTTTAATGTAGAAGAAGCTCAAGAGGATCTTCCACATTAAAGAGGGGGGTTTGAGAGGTTTTCCTCTCCTCTCATTTAATAGGGGTCGAGTGGTCCCCACCCCTATTATTCAAAATGGGAGGTTATGTGGTGTAGGGTGGTCCCCATCACATTAATCCTCACATGGGAGTTTGAGGTGTGGTGATCCCCACCACCATAAACTCTCATGGGAGGTTATGGCTTGTTGTTCCCCACTTCTAACCTCCACAAGGAGGTTATAGATCCAGTGGGACCCACCTCCAAACACCCACATGGCGGCTCAAATAAAAATAAAGTGAAGCTGACTTTATTTTAGTATTTTACACGAAAATCCAAAAATTAACTTTTATTCTCAACCCACTGCCGTCGAAGTGAAAGTATCCTTAAGAGAATATTGACACTGTGAGTTCAACGGTGCCCTAATATTTCAATTCTGAGCACCGGTTCAAAAGTTTAAAAAATCCCCCGCTCGTATGTTTACTGAACGTACCTGACCAAAACTTTAGAAATTGATTCCGGGCACACCGGGCCTCAGAATCATGCGCCGTCAATTTTCACGGACTAGTAAAATTCCCATGTATTTAACAAAAAAAATCCATAGAATTTCCATGTCTTTACACTGTGTTTATTTTTAAGGTCCCTGTTGCAAATGAATATCTATATATATTTCACAATTAGTTTCTTGATATTATACCAAACAAGGATTTTGATTTTTTTTTATTGAATTAATTCCATATTATTATTTTATTTCAAACCCCCCTTATCGAATGCCTCAAGTAGAACTTTTTGAATTATAAAAATTAGTTACAATAGTTTCTTGATAAATACCACAATCATCCTAGAACTTCACCATGGGGTGATCCGATTTTATTTTTTTAAAATAAATATAGTTCAATGAGACATTTCATTTATTATAGATTCTTGAATAATATCAATTACATGTATCATTTGCCTCATATCAATGATTTGTTTGATCAGCTCCAAGGAGCATAGTACTTCTCAAAGATTATCTTAGTTTAGGGTACCATTAGTTGAAGGCGAAATAAGATGATATTTTTCAAATAATGATTTAGAAAATATACATGCATTATGAGTTTTATAGTTATCCACATTGGGTTATCTAATTCCTTGGATGTGTTCATGGATATTATGAATATTGTCTTCCATGACTATTTAGATTAGTTTTTGGTTGTGTTTATTTCTGATATATTGGCATATTCTCAAAGTCATGAGGATCAAGAAAGAAACCAATGTATTTTTTTTAAAAACGTAATGGAAAATATGTTATATAGAAAATCTAGTAAATGTGAATTTTGTTGGAATAAAATTTATTCCCTCATGGATATTGTTTCTAAATATTGAATAACTATTTTCCTTGATAAAATTAATGTTTTTGAAAATGTACAAGACCAAAAAAATCAATAAATATTAATATATTTCTTGGATTAGTGGGTTACTACAAGTGTATTATTGAAAACATTTTTGGGATTTCTGTCCCACTAATTAAACTAAAAAAAAAGAGTTAAAATCATCTAGATGAAATAATGTGATCATTCTTTCTAGTAACTAAAAATTGGATAATGGAATACTCAAGTTTTGGCCCAAATCTCTATAAATGTTAAATTTTTCATCTACAAATATGCTTAATTGAATGGAAATGTTTCTATTCTGATGTAAAATTTTTAGGTAATTACTTATACTTCATGTCAATTAAAACCCCATCTAAAAAATTATACTGCTCATAAACTTGAACTAGAAGGTGTAATTTTTGCTTTAAAAATTTAGAGACATAATTTATACAGAGTGAAGTGTGATATATATATATTGATCATAAAAGTTTCAACTGTGTATTCACTTAGAAATAGTTGAACATGAGATATATAATATGGATGGAATTGATAAAGGATTATGATTGTATGGTTTGTTACCTTCCTAGAAAAGAAAAAAGAGTGGCTGATTTTTTTTAGTCTGAAAAATAATGAATCATTAACTATGAAACATTTAGAAAATTATCCTTTTTATAATGGATTAATAAATGTGGGATTAGAAATTGTGCATATATAAACTCTCTCTATTTTGTTTCTAGTTTTAGTACAATCATTTTTGTCAGAAAGGATTTAGCAAGATCATATGGAAGGAAATTTTTTATAGTAAAAGTATTGAGAAAAATTTATATTTTTTGTTAATCTTAGAAATTATAAGATGTATAGAGACCTTCAGGAACATTTATAGTGGGATGGAATTAAAAGATACAATATTGACATTACTATGAAATTTTTGACATGTCAATGGGTTAAAGAAGGACAAAAATTACTAAAGGGGATTCTTTGGGTTTTTTTCCATAGTGGAAATGGAAAAATATATCCATGGATTTAATGGTGGAATTTACAAGGATATATTGAGATAATAATTTTATTTGTGTTATTATTAATTTATTAACTAAATATACACATTTCTTTCCCATTCAAGATACTATATTTTTAGATCAAATTTCTTGATTGTGCCCTTAGGTTATAGTTGGCTTACATGGAGTTCTTTTTTTCCATTGTATCTAACACTGAACCCATATTTATTCCTAATTTTTGGAAATAAATTTAAAAGTTATTTAGTACTGAATAAAATTTTAGTATAGGTTTTCATCCTCAATATGATGGAAATATAAAGCGAACAATTTAGATCTTGGAATATATTCTTCATGATTGTTCAGTGGATTACAAAGGACATTGGGATCGATATCTTACATTGGTTGAGTTTTCTGGAATTAAAAGTTTTTATTAAAGTTTATAGGTGATACATTTTGAAGTTTTATATGGAAATATGTGTTGGATAATTTATTTTTGGGAAGAATTAGTTGAAAGTGATTTATTGGAAGAATAATTGATAGAATAAATGGCTGAGAAAGTAAATATGATTCAGAAGTATATGAGGATGACTCGGAATAGGCATAAAAATTATACGGGTAACCGATGGAAGGATATTTCTTTTGAGGTAGGTGAACAAGTTTTTATTAAAGTACACATATGGAAATTTTTTATGTATTTTGGTAAAATGGTAAATTTAAGTCGGTGTTATATTGGACCACATAACATTCTAGAAAAATTGTATCATTTTCTTACATAGTGTCCTTACCTCTGATTTTATCTTAGTTATATAACATGTTTCATGTTTAATTTTTAAGAAAAAAATTTCCAGATGAATCTGATGTTGTGATAACTGAAGTAGTTTATTAGGAACAAAATTTTTCTTATTAGGAAGAGCTAAATTATATTCATGACCACATATAGAATGTATTTTTTAATAAGGAAATTCAACAAGTTAAGGATTTTTGGAAATATCATATGGTTGAAGACACAAGATGGGAATCCAAAAATTATATGAAGAAAAAATATCCACACTTGTTTAAGTAATGAATAAAATTTCAAGGATATAATTTCCAATGGTGGGAAGAATTAGAAACCATAGGTAAATTTAATAATAAATAAATTCTACACCTTAATAGTTTTTATGAATTATATATTATATAGTAATTTTCTAGTCAAAAATGAAATAGTTTTATTCTTATGAAACATGTCTTCTTATATAATAATGTTTTTTTAAATTTTGATTTGATAATTTTATAATTTAAAAAATGAACATTATTTTTGAAATCATCATATAATAATTATCATAAGGTGAAATTTTGGTAGTTTTCTAAGATTGATTTTGCAATGACTAGTGGAAAATATAAGTTTCTATAAAATTATTATTTCTTTTCATTACATAAAGTAAATACAAATTAAAAATTTATATTAATTATTATTTAACTATAAATAATATACTTAATAACATAAGAATCATTATTATACTTTATTTTTGTATAAGTCCAATTTTGGGATTAAAAGCAATTTTTTTAACTGTTTTTCATTATATTTTCTTTTTTAATGTTTAAAAAATTTATTCCACTACTATAAATTAAATATTAAAAAATTGATTGTATATTTGGAATCAAGAGGAGGAAATTTGGTATGTAATTACATTTTATTTTGGGTCGGTATAAATTATAAATGTAATAAATTTTTTTCATCTTAGTATGGGAAAATCTTGTAATTAAAGTTAAAAATAACATAATAAAGACTAAAAATAACCCTAACACAATAATTTAATCAATTTTATGAGTTTTTAATGACCATACTCAATCAATATTTTAATTTATGGTCATTCTATGTGATTTTTCATTAAAAATTATTTATATGTTATTTTAAGTAAATATAAAGTCCAAATGTAACTGTATTGATTTTAATATCTATAAGATTTTGTGACTGGGAGGAAAAAACTTATGTTCAGTTATGATTATTTAAAATATAAATGATCTATTTTTATCATTTTAATTTACTTTTTATTTTTATTTATGAAATAATTAACTTAAATGAATATGTAACATCAATACAATGCGTGTGAAAGTAGTATAAAAATAAATTAAAAAATATTAATAAGTCAAAAGGTAATATTTTTTGTGTCATGACCCAACCCAATGGGGATCGATTCATAACTACCCTAAGATTTAATCAATAGTTTAGGGGTGGAAACAAGTGTTGAAAGGCTAAAATAATATTGGATTCCTTTTCTTAATTTATTTGTACCCACACATCCAACCTTCGCAATGCAAAAGTGAGAAGGAATAATAATAAAAATATGAAATGTATATAGAATAAACCATGAATATAAAAAATCTATAGTTTAAAAGAGTATGGCAGTGTATACTGAAAGGGAAAGGGAAAAAATACACAGCCATCCAAAAAGATATCCCAACCTAACAAAATTGGAAAAGTAAATACTGAGGGAGCCCGTCACAAAATCTCTGAGCTCCGAACACCATTAGTGATCAAATGTACCATGTGTCTCTAAAATCATATGTAATTTCCTCTAACCTAGACATCATCTTCATAAGACATGACACATGTGGGAAAATCCCATATAGGGGTGAGTAGATATATACCTAGTAGGACACCCTAAAAGATGAAGGGGGAGCAGTAAGAGACATAATAGGAAAAGAAAACTCAACCCATAGTAAGAGAGTAAATAGAATCTAGCAACATTGATATATATATATATATACTCAAATAAAAGAAGACCATATGGTAGATAATGGGGATCTCAAACTCATAGCTTATCCTAGGATAAGAGTTTCCCTATTCTAAAAGTCAATTAATGATCCTCATCATCTCACATGTCTATCCTAAGAAACATCTAACTCAAGCCACATCACACCACTATGTCACGTAGTTGAGGGGATATAATATCTATGTAGAGGACTAATTCCCTAGTATAATAGAAGGTTTACACTCAGTAGATAGCTAGAAGACCCGTTTCTTGTCCCAACAGGAGGGTGCCACTCTAATGCTCAATAGAGGACCCATTCCATATCCAAGTAGAAGGGTGCCACTCTAGTAATCGGTATATGACTCATACCCAGATCAGTTGTACGGTTCTACTCTGATGGTCAATAGGGGAACCATGCCATGTTCTATTAGGAGTGTTCCACTCTACTAATCAGTAGAGTAACCATACCCATCCTAGCTATAGGGTTCCACTCTAGTGGTTAAGGACCCATGCCCTCACACCAAAGGTGGGTGACACTCAATGGATAGGTAGAAGACCCATGCTCTATCCCGATAGAAGGGTTCCAATCTAATGGTCAATCAAATACCTATAGTCTATCTAGAAGGAGGGTTCCATATAGATAGTATATAGAAGACCCATGCCTTGTCTTGATAGGAGGGTGACATCCTAGTCTCTTTGATGATCCTGCCTAATCACTATTGACATCAAGTGTCTCATAAGGAAGTGTCGCACTCATTACTTCTCACATCGTACCTAAAAACCCACCATGAAGGCCACCATCACTTTCTATTTGGGAAAAAATCCAATATAGGATGTTCACAGTCCAAAATACATCTCTAAACAAAGGAAATTCAAGAGGTATAAGTTTATTCAAAAAGGAATCTGGGGTATATGGCATGTAAGGGGACCCAAACAATGTGTGGACCCACCCTTATTCCTAGATATGACTATACTGGTAGATGGATAACTACCCATGTATTATTAAATGACATGTCGAGTGACTACATGTCATGCCCCAGCCACACAGCGTCATATCTGTGCCCCTGTTCATGTTTTTATACTCTTTCCCATGTCATTGTACTATGGTACATGACATTCCATCATGCAATGGATTATTCTCGTGTGCACTTCCTCGCAGCATGTCTACTCATGGAGGGTAACACAATGTGTGACCTAATCACATAGTTTGTGATGCTTAAATTTTTCAAAAACGAATCCATAGGGGTACTACAAGACATGGGTTCTTCTGAACGACATGGCGTGTACTCGAGATTTTTCTAAAAAGTTAGATCTACAATTTTAAGTTCCAATTTTGGCTCCTCCACTGGAGATAATTCATGTAGGCTACCCAAAATTGAAGTTATGAGTCTTTTTTCATCATTTTTTTCAATTAAATGGACAAAAATAAGTTCCATCAATCCACAGGTGTTTACCATACACCTTGCATGCCTCACTAGCCTCTCATACCATGATACTCTCCAATTTAGATTCTAAATCAAAAATTAAATCACCCACAACCCGAAAATTAACTGAAATTTGTTATTAATCCCCAATACATTCATCACACATGAATCCTCTATGAATCAGGGGGTTTGATCAAGCTCGGTCCTTCCTAAAAATGTCTTACAAAGACCTCATAGGCCAATCAGTGAAGAATTCAAAGAATGATTGGGAGAAAGAAAAAATAAATAAAGGTTTTATGATCATTGTCGAATAATTATTTTCCAATAAACACAAGTTGGGATGCTTTTGGGTGAGAAAACTGAAGAAAAAAATAAACTAGAACAAAGGAAAATGCAAATATTTTCAATTGATGCAGATCAAAGGAAAAGGATGATTGCACTTAATCTTTTAATAAATTGGGGAAGAATCAAAAAATTGATGAGTCCAACATGAATATAGAATAATTATTTGATGAATAATTTTCTTTTTAATGATGAAGAGGAGTCGTTACATTCATTTCGCCTTGATCTTCCTGGATTAGGAGTCTCATCATTGTCTGACTCCAATCCACCAATGAGAGGTGGAAGGAATTCATCTCAATGATCCCAGGGTTATGTAGATAACCTTGGAGATCTACCATAACCGAGAATTTATAGTGGAAATTAAGTCATTTAATTTAATTATTTATTTATTTAACTAATCATACCTTCAAATGGCTTCTTTTGTCTAAACGTCCCATGTTGACCTACTATAGGTCATTCCTAGGGTAAACCTTATACTCCGGATTCAACCCTAGTCTTAGACTTTTTATCCAAGAATATATTTAATATTTATGCCATATTCATTAAGAAACTTTGTGCACATAATATAAAATATATTTAATATTTTAAAAAAATTAATTTTAGGTACACCAGGCCTCAAAATCACACACTGTCTCAGTGCTTGGCTAAAAAAATATTTATATATAAATTCCAAAGTCCTAAAAGGAAAAAACATGGTCTATAAATCATTCAATTATTCAATATTTTCATCCTTTAAAATAAAAACTAAACAAAAAAATTGGGATAATAATTCCACATCTGAATCTTCGGCTCCCTGGAGCTCTCTTGATTGCTCTCGTGCTGCAACAACACATGAACCATAGAGATGGTCTGTTTGCACATAGTCATCTTCTGTTGATCCTTGATCATCACTATCTGATCTTAAAAAGTGGATCCATCCCTGATATTCATCTCACCATAGTCAATAATGTGCATAGGGGCATTCATGTATCTTCTTAGAACTGAAACATGTAATAATTCGTATACCTACTCCAACTATGGGGATATGATGATGTAGATAGGAGCCTCACCAACCCTATGCAAGATCTACAATGGCCCGATGAACCTTGTTGATAGCTTTCCTCCATGGTTTAATCTATGCAATCCTCAATGTAGGGAGACTCCCAATAAAATGGTGTCTCCCTAATATAACTCCAATGGCCTATGAAATTGATCTGTATAAGATTTCTATCTACTATGGGTGGTCAAAATCTACACACAGATGACCTGTACTTTCTCTGTCATCGCTTGCACTATGTATGACCCAACAAGAGATACCTGGTTGATCTCTATCCAGCAATAAGGAGACCTATAAGGTCTCCCATAGAGGGCCTTAAAAGGTTCCATGATTATATTAGTGTGGTATATATTATTTTACAAAAATTCTAACAAGGTAAAGTGATCCTCCTAGTTTTTACCAAAGTCCAGCATTCAATCTATCAGTACATTATCCAACACCGACATAGTGTGATCAGTCTGCCCATCTATCTGGGGGTGAAAGATTGTACTCTCCTTATCTGGGTCATGAATACCTCTTGCAGGACTCTTTACAACCATGACATGAACTGTGCATCATGGTCAGATAAAATAATCAAGGGCATCCCATGAAGGTGAATGATCTCTTATACATACAACTATCCCAAACTCTCCACCAAACTCTACTCCCTGGTAGAAATGAAGTGTGTTTACTTCGTGAGTTGGTCAACAATCATCCAGATCGAATCATGGGATATAGTTGTTCATGTAATCCCTACCAAAATTCCATGGATATTCTATCTCATTTCCTATCTTTTATCTCAAGGGGTTGCAAAAAATATTTTGAAAACTAGTGACCAGCCTTCACCTGGTGATAGGTGAGGCATTGTGAGATGATCTTATCAATGATCTGCCTCATTTATTCCCATCAAAACTATTTTTGAACATTTATATGCATAATTTCCGCACCAAGATGCACAACTAAAGGATAAGTGTGAAACTATCTCATCACCTTCTACCACATCATGATTGGGACCACCGTCCATCCTAGGAAAAGGATGATGAGATTCCCTCCATTAGAAAATTCATCTAATGAATGTATTAAGGATATCTGGTCATGGAATACCTCATAGTTGATGTCTCCCAACTGTAACTCTATCACGTGATATAGGCGAAGAAGAATGAACAACATTGATTGAAGAAAAAATGCACCCTCCAACTCAACCACGGTCATCTGAAAGGAACCCAAATACTTAGAAGCCTCTTGCAACAAACGAGCTTAAGAATTCATACTAATAGCATCTACCAACATGTTTACCTTCCTTTAAGTATAGACTATCTCAAAGTCATATTCCTAAAAGAACTACAATTGTGCCTCTATCTCAGGTTCAAATCTCTCTATGTGAATACATACTTGATACTTTGATGGTATCACTAAATAATAATGAACTCTCCTAGAATATAACACCTCCACATCCTTAGAGAGAAGACTACCACTTCCAGATCTAGTCTGTGACTTGCGTAGTTCTACTTGTGGGGTATCAAATGCATCAACCCATATATGTTAACTTCCTATATCTATATCAACATGCATTCGATCCTAGATAATAAGGTATCACAATACACTATGTACTCCACACTATCTTTTGGCATTCTCAAAATTAGATCACTCATCAGCCTCAGACTCAGCTCCTCAAAGGGCCTCAGACATTTCTCAGTCCAAGTAAATGGATGATCTTTCTACATCAAGGTATTTTAAGGGGATACAATCTTATATATTTCTTCAACATACCTCCAATAGTACCCTGCCAATCCAAGAAAAATCCTCACCTCTAACACACTCTTGGGTGGAACAAAAGTGATAAATGCATTGGCCTTTGTCAATTCCATGGCTACTCTATCATTAAAAATAAAATGTCTAGGGAGTTGAACCTCATGAATCCCAAATGATAACTTTAAGATATTACCATAAATTTGGTACTCCCAAAGTAAATCTAGGATCATCCTCAAGTATTCTACATGCTGCTCCTCTAATGTAGAGTTTATGAGTATGTTTTCGATGAATTCAACAACAAACTGGTCCATGTACGACTAGAATATTTGGTTCATTAAATCCAAAAACATGTTGGGATAATTCATCACACCAAAAGTAATTACTAGTACCTCATAATTTCTATAGTGAGATCAGGATTCCAACTTCATGATATCATCCTCGTGAAATCTCACATGGGGGTAGTTAGACTGGATATCGGTCTTCAAGAACCACCTTGAACCTCATAAATATTCAAAGATATTATCAATACTTGTAAAGGGTACTTATTATTTATCGTCGTCCAGATCAGGTAATGATAATTCTCACAAATAATTAAGCTACCATCCACCTTTTTCACTAAAAACATGAGAGCTACCCAGGGGGATACATTGGGCCTGATAAAACCCTTCTCTTGAATGTCCCCCAACTGTAACCACAGCTCCAGAATCTTGGTAGGGGCCATTCGATATGAAAAATAATATATTGGAGTGGTAATGGGATGCTAGCCAATGTAAAACTCCATACTTATCCTTAGAGGTAGTCCTAGAACAACCTCAGGGAATATGTATATAAAAACCTCCATGGATGAAGGAATACATATGTCTATTGAGTATAAAGAACTAAGGGATACACTTTTCAAATGATGGGTAATGGGTTGTAGCCTCCTACTTAGAAAACCCACTCACCCTAACCTATGATCTCTCTCACCGATAAAGGAGAATCTTATCCCATTAGTATGAAGGCATCTAACTCATCATCAGTGATATTTAATCTAGGTTCATAACATGGGACAAAAATAATCATGATGACATAATAGGGTTCATTAATGATGACCAAAATGTACCATGAGAACATCTATCCCCTAATTGATAACTCACATAGTTGGAAGATAAAATATATATAAGAAGTGTTCCCTATACAAACCTCAAGATGAAGCTTATGGGATAAAGACTCAACTGAGAGCTCAAACTATCACACCAGGAGTAAAGAGATTAAGTAATGACTCACATATATTTCTACTAATATTAAATAAATATTAGAACAAACATATATCATACTTATAATCAACTCATGTGTCGTGAGGTAATATGCATCCATAGACTACAACTGTATGTGGCCCCAAACACCAGCCCCTTGAGACTGACATGGGATGCCTTGTTGTGGTGGTGAAAGTCTATTATAACATCATCCACACCCACATATATTCTTACTAAAACCCCAAATTTTCCTCTACCATCTCTTCCTCCCTGGGGCCACCCTTCCCTCACATGGGAGATCTCTCATCATGTTGCTTCCTCTTCCATGGTAGTCCATATGCTATCTTTCTACGCTCCTCTACACATCGGGTCAGGAAATCTTGTGCCATGTAAACTCACCCACCACATGAACAACACTACCCCTCTTTATTATTTCTTGGCCCTTTTTGATGTACCTAAACACATACTTGAGTCTGATCTTGGGAAGATCTTTCGCGCCAAGATCCTGTCGACTGGAACCTGCTAGTTGTTGTAGATAACTCATCCCTATAACACCCATTTTCATATCTAGATACCTGAAATCCATTTAAAAGTAATATATCCATCACCATCTCCCACTCCAACACCCTGGCATTGGTGAGAAGTCACATGGGCACCACACTGGCATGAATATCTTTCTGAAGACCCTGCTCTAACTATTATTCCTAATAGTATCCATCATGAATCATGTCGAGGGAGTACTATATAAGGTATGTGAACCTTACATCACACTCAAAAACTATCATAACTCCATTATATATCTCCATAATCTCTTGAATCTTAATTGAGCGCAAGTGGGAGGGGTGTTAATCCTCATCAAATAGTTTCTAGATGTCTTTCAATGAGAGTGTCAACTCATCATGAATCTGTATAACTAGACTCCACCAGCACTCGATGAATTCTTGGAAAATTATATCTTAAAGTGAAACGAACAAATAATTTTGTGTCCTAATAAGCCTAAAAACACATATCACTAACTCTATTTAATACTCCACTTACTGGGAATGTGGATCACTGTGAAACCTCAGCGGCCTCTGGAGTGGGAACTCACGGATTGTGCTAAGATAGTGTGCATCCTCATTCTACTCTATTGGAATGATCTATTTCTCAATAGGTGGTTGTTCTACTACCTTCCCATCTAGATTAAGTATCTCGCAGGATGGACCTTGAACTAAGGCCTCATCACTCATTGGATCATCGTTATGATCTGGAACTGATAACATGTCTACCTTTCATCGTTGAGGCATCCTAAAAGATTAATCAGTACCTACCATGGTCATATAAGGATAAATATATATATATATATATATAATGGGGATATGAATAAATAATGATAATAAAAATACTCAATTCTATATGATGGATGTACCATTTATTCCTAAAACCAATTCTTTGGTATGAAAAGTTGACAAGAAGGTAGTCAAGGTCCTGGTGAATAGATACGTCAGCCACCCGCGCCATCACTGGGTTCCTTGGTCGAAAATCCACACTCAATAAACTTTGAAACCATTTCCCTAGGTCCTAAAAAATACTCATAAAGGGACTACTCCCAACAATTCCCCCAGGAATGAACTTCTCTCATGCTAATCTATCACAACCTGACTTAGTTAGGATAAATCTACAAGTACCCCAATCCCACCTACATAAGGTAGGGGTGGAAAAAAAAGAACTAAAAGGAATACCAAATATGGAAATAATTTTCTTAATGTACTTGTATGCACACACCTACAATCTCAATGTAGAAGTGTAGAGTAATAATAATATAATTATGTAACATATAGATAATAAACCATTCATATAAAACCTATAGTGTGTACAAGAGTATGACAAAGTATATTAAAAGGAAAAAATGGTAAAAATACATTCCCAATCGAAATGATGTCCCAAACTAAAATAACTATAAAATTAAATGCTGAGAGAGACTAACTTTGAATCTCTGGTCCCTAACCACCGTACGCAGTAAATTCACCCAATTTCCCTAAACTCCTTTATAATTTCTGTCGAACAGTCCATCATCAGCATAATACATGACACATGCATGAAAATCACATGGATGGGTGCGTATATACATACCCAGTAGGATGCCCCAAATATTGATGGGGGTGGGGTGGTAAGAGATACAATAGGAAAAGTCATATCAACTTATAGCAAGAGAGTAAATGGAATCCAACAACTTTAATATATATATATATATATATATATATATTCAAAGAAAATATCCCATAAGATAGATGAAGGGTATCTCCACCACAAATCTCATACCAATAAAAGATTTCCTCAATTATAAAATACCATCAATGATGATTGACACCTCACGCATCTATTTGAAGAAGCATCTAAGTTAGGGCACACTTCTCCACTATACTGCACAATAAAGGGGATACAATATCTAAATAGAGGACCCATGACCTAGTAAAATATGAGGGTTCCACTTAGTAGATAGATAAAGGACCCCATTCCCTATCCAGGTAGGATAGTTCCGCTCTGATGTTCAATAATGGACCCATGCCCTACCCTAGTAGGAGGGTTTCAATTTAGAAATTGGTAGAGGACTCATGCCCAGCCCAGATAGAGGGTGCCTCTCTAATGGTCAATAGAGGACTCGTGACTTGTCTTGGTAGGGTTTGATACTATTTTAATCTGTAGAGGACCAATTCCCATCCCATCTAGAAGGTTACACTTTAGTGGTTGAGGACCAATGCCATGACTCATTAGGAGAGAGAAACTTTGTGGATAGCTAGAGGACACATGCCATGTCCAACTATGAGGGTGAAATTCTAATAGATGATAGAGGACCCATTATCAACCTAGTAATATTCTTAAACTAGGATAAAATATTGAGGGCCAATTCATTATCCCTTCAAGAGGGTGATACCCTAGTATCTATGATGATCTTGTCTGATCACTATCATCGTCGAGCATCGCCTAAGGAAGCATCTCACTTAAAACATCTCACAACGTATCTCAAAATCCAAAATGAAGTCCACAATTTCATTCTATGTGAAAAAATAATCATTATGGTCTAATTGTGGTCAAAATACTATGTTCAATTAAAGGATATACATGAGACATAAGTTTACTCAGAAATGAATTTGGGGTACACACCGTGTAAGGGGACCCACACAGTGTGTGGCCCGCTCCACATCTTGGTTGTTTCCCTACAATTACATGGATATATTCCCATATAGAACTATTGTGATTGTAAAGTGACTGAAAGGTGTCCCTCAACCACCCAGGGTCTTACATGTTCCTCTAGTTGTGTCTGTGTACTCTCATTTGTGTCAGTGTACTATGGTACATAACGTGTCCTTGGGGTACTAACCATGTGCTATGCTAAACATGTTGTATAACCAGGAAGAGTACACTATATATGACCCAGTCACATGGGGTCTGATCCTTACCTTTTCCCAAACCCCTGCATTATAGATTTAGAGGTTCTACATGGTGTATGTTTTTAAGAACTACATGGCGTATAATTAGGGATTTTTTTCATAAAGTTAGTTTCACACATTCACGTTATAGATATTTCTACTCCACTATGGATCTCACCATTATTCCACCATAAATTGATGTTTGGAGTATTGATTCATAGTTTCTCAGCAAAATGGTGGCCAGAAATCGGTTTTTTTCAATCTGTAGAGGTTCGTCATACACCATGTGCGCCTTGCACACTTCTCATGTCTACCACTATATGATTTGGATTTTCGATCAACAAATCAGTCGCCCAAAACCCAAAAATGATCCCAAATTAATCCTTTATCACCTATTCATTCTTCGTATAGAAATACTCCATGAATTTGGGGGTTTGATCGGGCTCGGTCCCACCTGACAATATCGAATCGATACCCCAGAGGCCAATCAGTGCAGAATACAAAGAATTATTGGGTTAAAGGAAAAAAATGCAATGATCATTGGCCAATAATTCTTGGACAACAAACACAAATTGGGATTATTTGGGGTGAGAAACTAAATAAAAATTTTAAACTAGCACATAGACTCATGAAAAGTTTAATAATTGGCACATATCAAAGGAAAAGGATGGTCATACTCAATATTTTAATCAATTTGGGAAAATCCACAAATTAATGACTCCTACCTAAATATAGGATCATTTTTCAATGAATAACACACTCACCAATGAATAAAATGATTCATTACATTCGTTGCACCTTGATCTTCTTGGATCTGGAGTCTTTTCGTCATCTGATTCTGATCCAATAATGAGAGGTTAAAGAAATTCCTCTCAATGATCCAAGTGTTATGCCGATAACCCTAGAGATCTTTCATAAAAAGAAATTTATAGGGGAATTTTGTTCATTTAATTTAAATAAATAATTTATTTATTTATTTTACTAAACATACTCGTCAATGGATTCTTTTATCTAAATGGATCATGTCGACCTCTTTTTTGTCGTGCTTAGGGTAAGCCTCACATTTTGGATTCAACTGTGGTCTCAAATTTTCTAACCAAGTCATTGTTTAAGAGTTATATCATTTTATTTAAGAAACTAAGTTTATTTCATATTTTTATAAAATTAATTACCGGCACATCAGGCCTTAGAATCGCATGTCGCCTCAGCACCTGGATCAAAAAATATTTTTAGATTGACACCTAATTATTATAAGGAAAAAATAGGTTCTTCACATTTTAGGTGAGTCATAGTATCCCATCAATGTTATGTATCAAAATAAAATATTAGGGATGTGTGACTATATAATATTCTAATTCATTCTTTTCATGTTTTTTAAGTGAAATTAAATGGATAGTTTTGAAAATGACATTAGTGATATTTTATATCAAAAACTTTTTTTTTAAATGATTTAAAATTCATAAAAGTATTATATTCAACTAATTGGATTATATATGTTTTAAAATATAAACCATGGTACATTTATGGGTCAATTTTCCTTTTATTATTTCTTTCTTGACCCCTAAAGAGTAAAAAACATTGTTGTTACTCTAATTTTACAAAGGGTTAATGGGTATTTAAACAAAGTTATATGGGTAAAAACATAGTCTAAACATTTTAAAATTATATTAAATGAGAGTATCTAGACCCAAAATCATCCAATATTCTAAATAAATAATTTTGGATCCATTTTTCATGAAAATTAATTTTTATTAATGTAATAATTTATATAATTCCAACACTATCTCTCCCCTCAAATATAAAATAGATCCACCTCTCCTTCTTAAATTACCCCATTTAAACACTCTATATCATCCAATAATTAACCCAATACCTTAATAAAATCACTCAACCAATTAGTAAGGTGTTATTATGTGCATAATAATAACCGTATAGGTCTTAAGGTGTAAATAAAATATTGTTGTTCGAAGAAGAGGTATAACTTTTAACCAAATGTTTTAATTTTATTTCTTCTTTTAAATCCTTAAAATATTCATCAAACATGATGAAATAATTAAAATAGTACAATACAAATAATTACATTTCTTTATATTAATATAATAACCTATATCCATCTCCTATTCCACAAAATATAAAATTAAACCATCATTTGTGTATATTGTGGACTACCGCCTCATGAACCGATGTAATTCATTTTCCATCACCACCTCTCACGGATGGTTAAAATAATAGATTTAATGTCTATATATATATATATTTATTTATTTATGAATAAAATATTTATAATTCTATAAATATAATATATTATATAATTTTTTAATTCATTGAAAATAATAATTTCATTTGTGCATACATGTGGATACCTACTTTTATAATGTGATATGATTCATCTTTCACAGACAAATCGCATGGATAGTATATAAAAGTGTATTTAAAGATATAATATGATATTTATGATATAATAACCATTATTTAAATCTAAAAAAATACTTAAATTATCTCTATCATGATTGTTTAAAAATGGAAATTTTACTTATGCGTACGTACGACCTAACATCTCTATGGTCATAAATTAGTTCAGCTTCATAACCAAATTTCATGACTGGTTTTAAAGGTGTAATTACTGTATAAAAATTATAAATATTTCATGAATATTATTATAGAGTTTATAGAATAATGATCTCTTTTTCTATGGTTATTCTGCTAAATTAATTTTGTTCATATGAAACAAATATCATCAAAATGGTGATGTGTACTTAAATTATTAAGTGATTGAATATAACATGGAAATAAATAATAAACATGAAAAAATTTCTTAATAAATTAATTAATTAACAAAATAATTATTCTGTAAGGTAAATAACATGTGTGACAAGATATAATTAAGGTAAGGAATATTTTACTTTAAAACATCATTTTTAACATATAAAATATTTATTTTCTAAATCTTTTTCTTATATTTCAATATCCTTAAAAATAATTTTTATATTTATATATATATGTGTGTATAAATGAATTATAAATGTTATATTACAGCACTTTATTAAAAATATTTTCAAAATGACTATTTTTACATACTGTTTTGAATTTTCATACAAGAACCCTTATAATTTGAATAACCATTACGGTCGACTTCCAACATATTTCCTAGAAGAACATAGTCATTACATAATTGGATGGAGATATATACCTAGATTAACAGATCAGAAATATTTTCCATATAACATATCATGAATAAATCATATTAATCTTTTACCTTTTCATCATAAATCCCTTAAAAACTCTTTTGAACCCATATGTAAAACACATTAAGATGTTGAAATGCCCTTTTTTTAAACCTCATTTTTAAAAACCATGATTTTCTAAATAGAAATTAAATGGTATATTATATTTATAGAATGTTAATTATTTCATGAATATCATATATATATATATACATTAAATCCATCATTATTACTAGTTGTGATAGGTGGTGATGGAAGACAAAATACATTAGTTCATGAGGCGGTAGTCCGACATACACAAGAATAATTATTTTGTATCCCATTTTATAGAATAGGAGACTAATATGGTTTATAAACTTAAAATAAAACCATATAACAATATGAAATATATATTTTTTATTGTTTTATCATTTTTTAATAATATTAGAATGAGTTAGAATAATATATAAAACTAAAACATCTAGTTAAAAACTTTGTGTCTTCTTCAGAAAACCTCATTTTCTTTACACATTAATCCCTATAAGGTGTGTATTATTCCAAAAATAATAACTCAAATATGTGTGTAGTAATTCTAGTAATATTATTTAGTAGGGATTTAATGAACCCAAATGGATTGTGATGAGTATAGAGGATAAATGAGTGGGTTCCCTTCTATAAATGAGGGGAGGGGAATTCAGATAATTTCTTAAATTATTAAATTAATATAAGTTAATTTTCATGGAAATAGGTAGAAAATAATATACTTAAAATATTGGATTATTATTATTAAACAACCTATCATATAATAAGATTTTGAAATTTTTTGGTTATTTTTTTACCCTTATCCTTTAGTTCTAACAAAACTTATCCCTTTTGACAATTACCATGATTTCAATGTTTTTTTATTATTTATGGGTCAAGAAAGTTACTATAAAAGTAAAAGTTACATATAAATGGATCTTAATAAAAAATTTGAAACATATCTGATTCACTTGGATGAAGATAGTATTTTTATTAATATTAAATCATTAAATAAAATAAGGTTTGTTATAAAATATCATTATTATAATATTTTGAAACACATGAAATATTTTAATATAATATTTGTCAAAATCATATAAAATGGTTCCAAAATGTCATCGATTCAAATATAAGATATATATGGTATTCATATAATTACCCAATAAAATTTTTATATGTTTTTATATCATTTTAGACTTTATATTTTAGATCAACCCATTGGTTAACCAATTTTAACCTTAACTACAGTAATGACTTTTTCAATATTGTAGGTTTATAATTTTAATTATAAGGTGAATATTAGCTCATAGATGGAAAAGATATGAAATATTATACTATTTATAATAATTATTATCCTATTTAAATATTTTAAAGATTTTTAAATAATTTAATAAAATATTATTTAACATAAAATACAATCAATATCATTTTACGAACTATTCACATAATTTGACTTTGAAAACAACATGAAATTAATAGAATTTAATTATAAAATTTTCAAACATCTAAACTAATTTTATATTTATGTTAAAAATTTATGGGAAACTTTAAATTTCCACAAAAAATAGTTTCATTGTTTTTAAAATAATTTAATTGATTTTTTTATGCTTACACAGGCTTTATGATGGCATTGCATAAGAATTTAAGATGATTATTTCATCACTGAAAATTAAAAATAGATTAAAATTGTAAACATAATTAATTAATATTTAAATTGATCATTTATAACTAAAAATAATTTATTTCTAACCTTATCATAAAATTTTATAGATATTAAAAGAAAGAGAGTGACATTTTTAACATTATAATAACTTAATAAAATATAAGTCATTTTCAAAGAAAAATAGAAAACAAATTGCAATAAATTAATATCATGGATGATTATAGTCAAAATAACACTCATAAAATAGATTAAATTCATGTTTAAGGGTATTTTTTAGTCCTTATCATGTTATTCTAAACCTTAATTACCCGATTTACCCCTACCAGGGTGATAATATTTATTAAGTTTACTATTCATAATGACAAAAAATAAAAGGGATCAAGTTAAAATATTTGTATTTATGGATTCAAAGTATGGAATAACTTTTTCAAGACTAAATATATGTAATTTCTAGGAAACAATTTTAATATAAATGTCTAAAACACCATGAAAGGTAGTTTTTTTATAAAAAAAAAATTAATCCCAAAAATAAACATATACCAAAATCAAGTACAATGATGGATCCTATGTGATTAATTAGATTATATATTATTAAATAATAATTTATTATTTCATATCAAATTTAAATCATGATTTTTCTTTTAAATTAAATTAGAAGGTATTTTTACAAAAAAAATTATTTTCGCTATTAAAAAATCAATCTTTTAGAAAAAACACAAACTTTCACCCTAATATATGTTTTATATGATGATTTCAAAAATTATAAATTTGATATAAAAAATAATTTATAAAACTTTCATAAATTAATTACATTATTTTCTCCCAAAAACCATTTTTTAATAAAACATATTTTTTGAAGCATAAAATGAATTTACTAAATAATGAGTGCTTATTTCCTAAGAATTAGTCTATATATTTATATTTAGTAGGACCATTACATATATTTCATAATGTGGTCAATTTTATTTATACCCACCAAATCACTGAATATTATATAAATATCAAATTTTAAATGATAATATTTTATTATTCGTTTAAGCCTGATGTTGTGCGTTATATATGATATTGAAAATAATGTTCTTTTAAAATATTAGGATGTTACATTCTACCCCCTTCAATAAATTTCATACTTAAAATATTATCTCGAGGTTTATAATCAAGGTTTTGACATTTAAAAATAATATTTTTAAAATTTGACATCATTAAAAGGGTTAAAAAAGATCCCTCTTAAAAAGAGGGAATGATAAGTAAAAAGTTCATCTATGATAACATGTTAATAGGTTTCTAAATAAGAGAATGCTATTGGGAATTGAAAATATGAACTTGGAGGAAAAATTTAATTTAAAAATAATTATGGAGAGTATCAAATGAAAATTAATCCCAATAAAGTGAATGATCATGAGAAATATGCCATTACTCTTAAAAAACCCATATAATACATTTTGGACACTTTAGTATCCATTTTTTTACAATACAAAAAATTAAAATAAACATGTTTCATTTTCATGAAAATTATTTATTTTTTTCAAATTAACTTATCCTGTGTTCATAATCATCCTTAATACACAAGAAAAACATTTAAACACATGGCATGAGCACCAAAAGATCAGTAAGGAACATAAAAAAAATAAACTCATTTTTCTATTTTAAAACCATGAGATCATAAAATGAGTTTTCCTTTAACATAACAAAATTTGATATCAAATATTCATTTACAAACACATGAAATCAGCTTTACTACCAAAATTTTTTCATAAAACACTTTATAAGAAAATATAAAGGAAAAATAATAATAATTAGGTTTTATTAGAAATCATCAGAGCCCATGAAATTTTTTTTCATAAAAACATAACTTTTTACACTAAAAGGTAATAATCATTCATTTAAAGAGATAATTATATTACTATTTGAAATCGAAACATTACCACGAAATCTCATTACCAAGAATAGAGAAGTCATGTTGGTTACTTGTAACATCAACATTATATAACCCTTATAATAATCCTTTTAATTTTAATAAGCATTATGTAGGACTTCAAATATAATTCTTTAAAGAACATAATCATTACCCAATGCATTAGAGAGCTATATAAGGCTCACTCATCACCATAAGTAATATTCGGCTCACCAATAATCATAAAACAATGTCTATGGACTATATCATGAATAAAAAATATTAATATTTCATCTTCTCAATCAGTAATCCATTTAAAAACTCTTTTTAACCCATATTCAAAACACTTTCAGAATTCTAAATACTATTTACTTTTAAAAATCAATTTTCAAAAAAAATACATAGAAAAAATGGATATTTGGTTTTTATTTGAAGGAAACGAGGAATATTATAAAATAATCCATAAATAAAATAATTATTATAGTGTAAGGAAAGGTTTTTGATGATATATATGTTAAAATGTAACATTCCTTTAGCATTTTGTACAGAAATTCAAAACATTACATATAAAATACATAAAAATATTCCTTTTGAAAAAAATAGAAGGAAAGTGAAAATAGACATAAAATTTCATTTATAATTAATTTGTGTACATATAAATATATCCATAAAATAATTTTAAGAATATGGACCTGGAAGAAAAATATTTAAAAAATTAATCTTTAAAATATTTTAAATGATATTTTTAAAGTAAATTGTCATTTACATCAAAAATGAATTCTCACATATGCTCCTTATCTTCCAGAATAATAAAATTATGTTATTTATTTACTTTGTTAAGAAAATTTGGAATGTTTTTTATTATTTTTGTTTTATTTATTACCATGTTGTATATAATTACTTATACAATTAAGTCCACATTGGATATTTTTGATGATGTTAAGCTCATATGTCCAAAATTACTTCGGTAGGTTAACTATGGTCAATGGGGACATTATTCCAACATATTCAGAATAATAATCATGAAATAATTATAATTTTTATAAATAATTATACTTTTAAAATTAACCATGAAATATAGTTATGAAAAATGAACTACATTACAGTCATGGAGGTGGTAGGACATACATACGCATTAGTAACATTTCGATTTTTAAACGATTGGGATGGAAATAAGTCAAGTGTTATTTTATATTTATATAATGATGAGTATATAATAAATATAATACAATTTGTTTAAATAAAATTATATATATAATCCATGTGATGTGATTATAAAGAAATAATCACATCACTTCGTAGATGTGGTAATATACACATATTTATGAACAACATTATCATTTTTGAATGAATGGAAGGTTAATAAAATATACGATATATTATATTTAATGAATTTTAATTATTTAATTAATATAATATATATATATTAAATCCATCATTATAACGATCTTGGTTTGGTTTTGATGGAAAATTAATATCACCAGTTCATGAGGCGGTAGTCCGCAGTACACACAAACAATGGTTTAATTTCCTATTTGATAGAAGATAAGATAGATATAGGTTATTTCATTAAAAAATGAAATCTAAGTATATGTAATATTATTATTTTATTATTTCATCATGCTTTAATAATATTTGAAGAAGGTATAGTAAGAAATAAACTGAATGTTCTCTGTTAAGAACTATATATCTTTTTCGGACAACCTCATTAGGTTTATACATAAATCCTTCCTATGTTATATTTTTATAAAAACATGGACTATAGGAAGTGGGGAGGCATATAATTATTGTATTTGGGTAGATATTTCCCAAACCAAAAGTATTTTTAAGTTTCAAGAAAAGATGAGAGCATGTTCCCATTTTATAAGTTGGGGGAGGGTCACTCTTGGGATTACATAAAGTATTAAATTAGTATAAATTAATATTATTAGAAAAATTTATTAAAAATGATATAATTGTAATATACTACTATTATTATTCAAAATAATCTCATATATTAAATTTTTTACATGTTTTTCTGATATTTTTACCCCTATCTTTCTGTTTCAACACCCGTTAACCCTTTTCATAATTACCGTGATATCAATGTTTTGTTAAATAGTTATGGGTCATGAAAGTTAATATAAAATAGAAAGTGACAAATTAATTTAGAATTTTTTATATTTACAATCATATTACATTTATTTTTTTAATATAATATTTTAATAAATTTTAAATAATTTAATAAAATATTGTTTATTATAAAATATCATTAATGTTATTTTTAGATATATATGAAATATTATAATATTATATGTTTCTAACTCATGTAAAATGGTTCCAAAAAAGTCATGTATTATAATATAATTAAAATATAGTCCTAATATAATTAAAAAAATTAGTTTTTTTATTTTATATCATTTTAGAACTTATATTTTAGATTAACTCATTGGTTAACCAATCTTAATCTTAACTGCAGAAATGTGTTTTTCAATATTAAAGGGTTATAATTCTAATTAAAAGGTGAAAATTGGATCATAAATAAAAAATTAAGGATATTTTATATCATTAACAATACTAATTTTACTATTTCATGATTTTTTATGTTTTTATATAATTTCAAAAAGTATTATTTAATATAAAGTGTTATTAATTCCATTTTAAAAACTATTCACAAAACATGACTTTTAAAACAACATGAAAATAATGGAATTATAATATAAACCTCATAAAATATTTAATATGTTATATTTATCTGAAAAATTCTTTTTTCACTTTAAATAACCTTTAAATTTTTACTTTTATAGTTTTAAAAATAATTTACTCGATTTTTTACTGCTTTCAAAAGTGTTGTGTCGGTATTGCATAAGCATTTAAGATAATTATTTCATCACTAAAAACTAATGATAAATCATTATGATAAAAAAGATTCATCCAAATTTAAAATAACCATTTACAACTAAACATAAGTTGTGTTTATCCCCATCACAAAATTATTTAGATATTAAAAGCAAGAGAGTTCCATTTTAAACTTTATATTTACTTACAATAATATATAAATAATTTCCCATGAAAAATGGAACAAAATTGTCATATATATGAATCTTGTATGATTATGGTCTAAAAAACTAATAAAAATATTAAAGGTGTCTATTAGGATAATTTTTAGTCTTTATAATATTATTTTTAATCATAATTACCTCATTTATCGTTATTGAGGTAACAGTATTTACTAAGGTAACTTTTTATAATAACCAAAAATACATGCGAACTATTTTAAAAATTTGAGCCTCATGATTTCAAAAATAGAATATGTTTTTCCAGATTCAATTTCTAGAAGTGGTAGAAATCAATTCTAATATAAATGCATAAAACACAACGAAAAATATTTTTTTATAAAAATGTGTTTTAAGCACAAAAAAGAACATATTCCAAAATCAAGTACAGTGTTGATTAATTTATAATTAATTATATTATATATAATTAAATAATACATGTCTTGTGTAAAGATAAAATTCAAAAAATAATGATCCTATTAAATGAAAAGAAAGAAAATTTAAAAAAAAATCGGGATTTTTCACTATTCGCTAAAAAATCAATCCTTTCAAAATAAATCTAGATTTTTACCCAACGATAATTTTGAAATGATGATTTAAACAGATCTATAATTTATAAAAAATAAAATTTTAAAATTTTCTAGAAATTAATTATAATATTTTCACACAAAAAGTAATAAATATCATTTTTAAAAAACAAAATAATCTTTATTTGAATAAAATGACAACTAAAAATTAAGTGCTTATTTACTATGAATTAATCCATAAATTT
Organism: Viscum album; assembly: GCA_963277665.1. Lineage (NCBI taxonomy): Eukaryota > Viridiplantae > Streptophyta > Magnoliopsida > Santalales > Viscaceae > Viscum > Viscum album. The sequence goes on along the minus strand of OY728146.1, from coordinate 817,699,721 downwards.
TCATTGAGTAATAACATTATATATATTTTTTATAATTTATTTAATCATATTCATACCCTTTAATTCAATAGTTAGGTTATAACAGTCATATTTAAATATAATATTTCAAAGTCCATTTAAGACAGGTGTTGTATATATTGTACACTATTGAATATATCCTTTCACCTAAAATATTAGGATATTAAATTCTCAACCATTTTAAAATTTTCATACCATCAATTTGAAAATTATATTGGGAATATAGGGTTTTACATTTGAAAAAAATATTATTTAATATCCCACTTTATAAAAATATTTAATAAAACTTCTTATTACAAAGAGGGAAAGTGAAATACGAAGGTCATATGGATTAACTCAAAACTAGGTTTCCAAATAGGATAAAATTAATGGGAAGTTAAAATATAGATAAGGACGTAAAATATAATTTCTAAATAATGATAGAGTGATAGATATTTCTGGTCACAAGAAATTGAATGATTATGAGAAAGTTAATGACCACAAAACCATAAACCAATGATGTTTGAAAACGACCATCAATTCATCGAAAATGAAGGTAATAGGGAAAAATAAAGAACCTTTTATGAGAGTTAAAGAATCATATTACCATATTGACTAAGAATATATGGAAATAATCTTAAATAAAAATTATAATTTCATTATTTAATCAATTTTTACCAAAATCTCATCTTTCTCTCCATTGATGAGTATTCAAGATGATTTTTTCATGCATAAAGCACTAAAATCAATTTTAATAACCCAAAATTAAATAATCCATAAGTCAAATATTTATTAAATAATCCACTTTATTTCATTTTTAGGATATTTACAATTTTTGATTTTTATATAATTATTTAAAAACTCTTATATGAAAACCCCATAAAATACATGTTGTACACTTCTTCTTAGTATCCATTTTTTCCACAATAAAAAACTTTTGCAAAGAAACATGTTTTCTTTTCATGAAAAATATTTATGATTTTAAAATTTACTTCTTCTTCATTCTTACTCATCCTTAAAACTTATGAAAAAAATTAAAAATATTGCATGAGCACAAAATTAACAATAAGGGATACAAAGTGGAAGAATGAAACCCGTTAGTCTATTTTATAACCACGAGGTCATTAAAAAGAGTTTTACTTTAATATAATAAACTTTTATCTAAAATAGTCATTTACTTGCAAATGAAATCAGCTTCACTACCCAAATTTTTCATTAAAACACTTTTAAGAAAACTTAAAGGAAAAAATCATAATTATGAGGCTTTTGTAGAAAACATCAAAACCCATGAAAAATGTTCAATTAAAAACATACCTTTTTACTATAAAAGGGAATAATATTTCCTTTAATACAAAATATCAGTATCATACCTTTAAAACTAAAATTATTTTCATGAAAACTAATTTGAAATCATTGAAAATTATTAGAGGTTCCTCGATATATCATCTTCATAAAACTTATACAAGAACCCATAAATTTAGAATAACCATTACAGTTAACTTCTTGAATAATTATCTGGAGAACATAATCATTTCCCAATTAATTAGAGAGAAATACTAGGCTCTCTTAGATATAAACAATCTCTAAGTACTATATTTTGAATAAAATATTTTAATCTTATAACTTTTCATAATAAATCCCTTGAAGAACTATTTTTAACTTATATAAAAACAATTTCAGATATTGAAATACCATTCTCTTTTTTTACAAACTCATTTTTGAAACTAAAATATATAAAACAATGGGAAAGATATATTTTTTTTTGAAAATTTAAGGAATATTATAAAATATTACAAATATAAAATAACATTTGTAGTGATGAGAAAAATAATTGATGCCAAATATATTAAAATAGAACATTCTTTTTTCCCTTTATAAAGATAGATAAAAATGATCTATATAAAATACATAAAAATATTCCTTTTAAAAACATTTTAAATTAATTCAAAATTGATATAAAATATCCTTTATAATTTATTTATATCCACATAATAATGATTTTTAGGAATATTTCTATGGAAGAAAAGTATTTATAAAATAAAAATATAAAAAATTTAAAATGAGTTTTTTAACGTAAAGTATACCTAACTGTGAGTCGAAATCATCGCATATGTTCCATATCTTCCTAAATATTAAATTTATGTTAATTATTTAATTTCATAAGAACATTTTTCAAGTTTTTTATTATTTTTATTTTATTTATTAACATTGTATATACAATTAATTAATCGATTAAACTTTTTAAATCTTGTTAGTATTTTAATGAATTTTTGATGTATATGTAACCTTTAAGATTGAATTGAGTTTTAATGAAAGTCTATTTGAGAAAATATTCCTTTACATTTTTTTTACATAAGTTTAAATGTATTTATTTCCTTTAAGGTTCATATAATCTTTCATTTTGAGGTAATTATGGGTTATTAATATTTTGTAACATATGTTTAATTGTATATGTAAACCTAATATTAAAAAGTGATTTGGTAATTAAGTTATTAATTAAATTTTAAAATAATATAAATATACTTTTGAGAACATTATATGATTATTATTAATAGAATATTATGGGATTTTATTTAAGGAATAAAGGTTGAATTATTATTTTGAAGTATATATGATTTTAATGCAGCTTTATGGTGATTCATGTAATTTTGTGAAATTATCAGCATATTTTGGAGATTATATGGTTAGGAATATAACTATTTGTGTATGTAACTTTATAAGTGACTAATATTAGTGGGAGATAAATTTTTAATTAATTTTAGAAGTATATTTGATCAAATACAAATGATTTTTATGTTTTAAACTTGGTGAACAATATTTAAAATAACTTTAAGATCAGTCAGTTATCAAATTATATATGTAAAAAACTAGGTTTTATTGTTGAGGCAATGGATATTAATGTTTTATTTCATAATATAAAGTTTAATTCGTTTTTATAATTACCTTAACTTGTCATTTCCATTTTAATTAATGTCTAATGAAAATTAGATTATATTTTTATCATTTTTTGGAATTATGTGATCCATTATGAGTTTCTTTTAGTGCTTTGAGCATTAAATACTCATATTTAATACTAATAGTTTGGATTAAAAGATTATATTGTGGTGGAAATTTATTAAAGGAAGAAATTCTACTTATAATGTAAGTATATTTCCTTATATTATTAGTCTAGATAGTAAATAAATCCATTGACTCTAGTAAAAGGATATTGAACAAAAAATGTTATTCTATTACCTTAATTTTTTATGAATCGATGGAATATTTCACACCTCATTGGTATATGGTTTTTTGGATATTTACTTTCTCATGATTATTCACTTTATTGTGATCAATGATCTCTTTTACTCTCCATAATTATTTGGAGATTTAAATTATATTAAATTTATATATTTTTTAATTCTCACAAATTTATATTATTTGGATTCATAGTTATGTGTAATTCAAGATGAATTTCATAATTCTATTTCCATATTTTTAAGAGAAAGTTTTATTAACCCTTTATATAATGTGGGGTTTCAGCAAGGGTATTTTAAAATGTCAAAACATTGATCAACAAGTCCACGTTCAAATTATGAGGATGAAATTTTTTAATGGTGGGGTGATAATTTAATATCCCAACATTTTAAAAGAAATAATATATTCAAATAGTGTACAAGATACGTAGCACAAAGTGTAAATGAACTATGAAATATTACTATTTAAATATGACCATTATAACATAGTTATTGAATTTGTGGGTATGAATAGGATTAAATTCATTATAAAACATGTTTATAAAGGTCCTACTCAATAAAAAATTATTTATTAATTCTTATTAAATGAAAACTCAATTTCTAGTTATGTCATTTTTTTCTTCAAAAAATAGTTTCTTTTGAAATGGTTTTTGTTATTTTTGGTGATAAAATATTATAATTAATTTCTATAAAATTTATATTTTTTTCTAAAAATTATATAATTTTTAAAATCATCATATTAAAATTATCTTAGGGTGAATTTGAAGAATTTTTCAGAAAATATTGAGTTTTAGTGAATAGTGAAAAATACAACTTTTTAAAAAACTGTATTTTCCTTTAATTTAAAATTATTAATATGTTTAAATTTTATCTTAATTTAAAACATGTATTATTTAATTATATATGATATAATTAATTATATATAAATGAACATTGTTCTTTATTTTGGTATATATTTATTTTTTGGGATTAAAAATGCATTTTTTTTAAAACAGTTTTCAATCTGTCTTATATATTTATATTAAAACTGGTTTATAAATATTATATAAATTTAATTTCCAAAACTTAATTCCATAATAATGAGGTTAAAATTGTAAAATATGTCCCTTTTATTTTAGGTCATTATGAAGAGTAATATTAGCAAATATTGTCACGACAGTAATGGTAAACCATGTAATTAAGGTTAAAAATAATAAAATAAAGACAAAAAATACAATATCACTTAAATTTAATCTATTTTCTAATTGTGTCTCAACCATATCCTGAAAATATTATAATTTATAGCAATTTCGAGGCATTTTTCTTGGAAAATTACTTGTATATTATACTATGTAAAAATTGTAACACCCCGACCCCAGTTACACCGAGTAGGTGCATTATTACATAACATTGGCATGATCACAAGGAATTCATGTCTCGAAAGAACAATCAGTTTAATATTATTGGAAGCAAGATTCATACATAAGTTCAACATTACATCTTGAAGATAAATACAATACAAATATATTTCATAAGAAACATCCAATCCTCCTAGATTATGCCTGCAAGACACTCATAACTAACTTCTTTATATCCTGGGAAAATGAAACATAAGAAAGGGGTGAGCTCAAATGCTCAGTAAGGGTAAATAATACATTGTAAAATGACATAAATATTAAGCATGATGAAAAATTGAAACCCCATGCCATTACCAATAATAAACATGAATAATTTTAGGGAAAGAATATGAGCTGGGTAAATAATGCCATTAAAAAAACATAATCATGGGTATTCTTCTAGTCTAATGACCACATGAACCATCAATATTATTCCCATAATGAGGGAATGTATGATGTCAGACATTCTGAAACATTTTGTCAAGGCCTCGGCCGAGACGTCTAAAAATGATTAAGGCCTCGGCTAAAACCATATATCAAATTGGGAAAGGGCCTTGGCCAATTCCATGTCTAGTTTTCTCATGAGACCTACTGATACATTGAGTAGCTATAGCGGGTTCCACCCATCACTTACTAAGTCCAATACATTCCTCATATGAAAAGGTTTAAACATATCATAAACATTCATATTAAAACTAGCATATGAAATGTCAATACTTTAACCATAAACCATGAATGGTATAAAAATACCACATCCCCAGTCAAACATATCACAAAACCTTCAATACAATATGAAAGTATTGCATCATAATAAATCAACTTCAAATAAACTTAAAATCCATCAAAGGATGTTGACATAGATGAAATCAAAACCCTTTTTAGGTAAATATCTCTTTCTATTTTGAAATCTTTATTATAAAGAAAAAAATTAGTTTAAAAATATTCTTATAAGCTTGTAAGGGATGTTTTGATGATTTTATAATGGCAGAAAATAGCCGAACCCTCCGTATAAGTTAAAAAAACATTCTTACCTTAATTCTGTCGAAAAGTTTAAAAATGACCTTGTTTGGAAAACGACGAAAAGTTTTCTTTATAAACATCTTATAAAAATTCAAACAAGGGTATAAATGACTTTAACCCATATTTTATAAAATAGTAAGAATGTTTGAAATACATTTTTAAGAAACATGGATGTGGATGATAAAGAGGTCTGAGTAGATAATTACGTATAAACAACCTCGGATAATGAAGAGATTGTGAAATAAACCCTTAGCGTGCACTTTTCCTTGGTTAATGTTATGTTAACCTCCTTTATAATGGTGAAATAATTGTTATTAAATTATAAAAGAATCATATACATTAATATGATATCATATATGATCTTTTAACATTGTTTTGTTAATAATATCTTAGTATTATCGTCGTTTCAGGTGTTAACAGATTCATTTTACTTTATATTCTTTGTTATGTGAGTCATATTTGGTATGTATGAGGTGTATATTATTCATATCCATAATTATATCAAGTCTTTAAACATTATTTTTAATCATCAAATTAAAATTACTCTTGAATGGATACGATGGGGAATGAATCTCATCGTATTCGTGGAGATGGTAATCCGTACATACGCAATAATGATAATATCATTATTTTAATATTAAAATAATATATAATTGGATATTATATCATATATACAGAATCATTATCATGTTATACTCATTATTTAAATCAATCACACATCATTATTATACCCATCCAGACAATAATGTATTGAATAACAATTACACCACAACGTGGAGATGGTAAGTCGTACGTACGCACGTATGGTGACACGTCATTCAAAGGACGGATATAATACTGAATATGGTTGTACCATATTTATAATAACATCACAGTATATAGAAGATACTAGAGTTATTATTTTAGAATGTAAATAACAAAGAAATAATAAGTGGAAGAATAAAGGAACTTGAAAGAGGGTGGTGAAAACATTACCTCTTCATCGGGTTCCTCCTTTCGATTTGATCAAAAGGGATCCTTAGGTTGGCTTTATGATAAAATAAGGCCTTTAGGTTGAAGTTATGGAAGTTGACAGAATATTTGGGCAGGTTTTGTCAGAGCCAAAAGGCTTTGAAAGTGTGAATTAGAGAGAAGGGGAAGTTCCCTTTTATAAGAGGGGTGAGGGGCACCTTAGAAAAAACATAAAATATTATTTTATAATAAATTCATATTCGGTTTATAATGGATAAAAAGTGACTTATTTTGAGGATAATGTGGGTATTGGTCGAAATACTTTCATCCAATATATTTTAGATAGGTTTGGGTCTCTATATTAACCTTATCATTTATATTTAACTCTTAGTTAAATATTTTAACATTTACCATGTCTCATTGTATTTTTATATTTTATGGTTAATAAAAATACTATAACAAGCCAAGATTACTCCAAGTGGTTCATTATTAATATATATAACCTTATCTAAGTCATTTGGGCGAACCATATATTTTTAGGAATAGAATATCAATTAATAATATAATATTTATTTTAAATACTCCTTTATGTCAATTTTGACACTATTTAATAATTGATTTTTGTTAAAGTTATAAAAACTTTATTAATTCTAAATAAATTCATTTAATTAGTCCTAACATGTCATATTAACCTATAAAATTAGTTTAATTCATAAAAAGTCTCAAATTACATTTATTTGGATATTTATAATATCAATTATTTTAATATTTCAAGAAATAGGTAATTACTATATCACCATTGTGTAAAAAATAAATTAAATTATTTAGGGTCTAAAATTTATAAATAAACTTTAATTATATATGAAATTTTTTTATCTTTCTAATGAATATTTATAATCGAATTTATCTTATGTATAAAACTATATTAAAAATGTTTTAGTTATTTAACTTATATTTTATCTCTTTTAAATCTTCTTTGAATTAAATAATAATAAATGTTCTAATCTAATCCAAGTGGGCCAAAGAGGTTAATATTTTATTCCTAAGGTTGTTTTTGGTAGAATTATACTTACAAAATAGAATTAGGACATGTGTTAGGGTAATAATAATATCATTTTTACCCTTAATTACCCTATTTACTTTTAACCGTGGTAAATAAAAGTAAAACGTTATTATTCACCAAAAATTATTTTTATATTATTAAACCAAATTTTACTCCTTGATATTAACCATGTCTCTAGTGTTTTCAAAATTCAACTCACAGAAGCGGAAAAATTACGTTTTATGTGAATTTGCAAATTCTCCTAGGAAGTGGGTAAAAGACGGTGAGTAGTTCAATAAAATTTTTATATATCTAAATTTAATATAAATTGACTTCATTGAATTAAATTGAACTTATATAGGTATTATGTATCTATTTCGACCTAAAATAAATTTAAATAAAATAAATAATTATTTAAATAAAAAGTCATTTTTAACTAATAACTCAGTGTTTTTCACTATTCATCAAAAATTGAATGTTTTTAGAAAAATACCAAAAATTTACCCTAGGATAATTTCGATATTCCGAATCCAAAAATGAAGTCCATTTTGAAAAATAATAGTTATAAAATTTTAAAAAGTGGATTTTACTATTCATAACGGCTAGTTTGATTGGTTGTGGTGTGTTAGAACTCGAAGTTGCGTACAACACAGGCTATTGTATTATTCTAAGAGAAGCGTACCATGGAAGCTTGGGGTGTTACATTATCCCCTACTTGAAATAATTTCATCCTCAAAATTTCTAGAATATTACTGCATAAAAATACTCGGGTGGTTCTTCATCATAATTTCCTCAGGTTCCCACATTGCCTCTTCCATCTTATGGTTTCTCCATAGAACTTTTACCAGACGAGTCGTCCAGTTTCTCAGCACTTGTTCTATCATATCAAGAATCCTTATGGGCTCTTTGCAATAACATAGATCAGGTTCCAATTCTAATTCTTCATAGGTGATTACATCCGTTGGGTCAGGAATGTATTTTCTCAACATTGATATGTGGAACACATCGTGAACATTGGAGAGATTTGGTGGCATTTCCTAGTGGTAAGCTACATCCCCAATTCATTCTAGAATTTCGAAAGGTCTGATGTACCTAGGACTCAATTTACCTTTCTTACCGAAATCTATAACTCCCTTCCATGGAGATACCTTCATGAAAACATGATCTCCTACCTGAAATTCCAAATCCTTCCTTCGGTTATCGGCATAGCTCTTCTTCCTACTTTGAGCTGCTTTGATGTGGTTTTAGATTACCTTCACCTTTTCCATCATTTTCTCCACCAGTTCCGAGCCTACAAGTTTTCTCTCACCAACGTCATCCCAATCGGTTGGTGTGTGACATCTCTTTCTGTATGACGCTTCATATGGTGCCATCTGAATACTTGAATGGAAGCTATTGTTATAGTAAAATTCCACTGGAGGTAAATACTGATCCCACATACCCTGAAAGTCAAGTGAGAAAGATCTCAACATGTCTTCTAAGGTTTGAATAGTCCATTCTGATTCTCCATCAGTTTGGCGGTGGTAGGCAGTGCTCAAACGAAGTTCAGTATCCCAGGCTTTCTGAGGACTTTTCCAGAATCTTGAAGTAAAACGGGGATCACAATCAAAAACAATCGATAGGGGTACTCCACGAAGTCTCACAACTTCATTAATATATAGTCTTGATAAACGTTCAAGTGGTAAATCTTACCTTATAGAAAGAAATTGTGCTGACTTGGTAAGACGGTAAAAAATGAACCATATTCCATCATTCCTTATAGGAGTCTTAGGTAGTCCCATGACAAAGTCCATCGTGATATTATCCCATTTCCACTCAGGTATGGGAAGAGGTTGCATGAATCCTCCAGGTTGTTGCCTTACAACGTTTACTTGTTGACAAACCATACATCTTGACACAAAATCAGAAATCTCCCTCTTTATGTTGTCCCACTAAAAATGTTCTTTCAAATCTCTATACATTTTGGTGCTCCCAGGGTGTATAAAGAAATTGTAACTATGAGCATCGTCCCACAATTCCCTTTTAAGATCAGGTATATCGAGAACACAAAGTCTCTTCCCAAATTTCAAAATTCCATCTTCATACACAAAGTCACTCAATCTCTCATCATTCATAGATTTAATCTTCTTTTAAAACACTTTATCATTAGTCTGAGAACTCTTTTTTCCTTTATAGTAAAGATTGTTTGGAAACCATCTGAAAAATTATAGATGTTTCACCTTCCATGGTAATTCCCATATCCATCTTCACTAGATCCATGAAAATAGTATCCCTTTAAATTCTCATCATGTTCAAAACTACATGAACCTTTCTTATCAAATCATCTGCCACCTTATTTGCCTTCCCCGGGTGGTAGTGTATAGTGAAATCATAATCCTTGAGTAGTTCAATCCATCTCCTTTACCTCATGTTGAGTTCTTTCTGTGAGAAAATATACTTCAAACTCTTGTGATCAGTATAAATCTCACATTTTTTACCATAGATGTAGTGTCTCCAAATCTTCAAATCAAATATTACAGCTGCTAACTCAAGATCTTAAGTAGGATTGTTTTGCTCATGAATTTTCAGTTTTCATGATGCATAGTCAATAACCCTATCATTCTGCATAAGGACACAACCAAGTCCTTTCTTCGATGCATCACTATAAATAAAAAACCATTCATTCCCCGATGGTAGAGTCAATATAAGAACATTGACTAATCTTCTCTTCAGTTCTTCAAAACATTATTCACACTCTTTTGTCCAAAAAAATTTAACCCCTTTACATGTGATCTTTGTTAATGGGTTAGCCAATCGGGAAAATTTGTGGATGAAATGCCGATAATAACCTGTTAAACCAATAAAATTGCATACCTCAGTTATACTCATTGGTGCTGGCCATTCTTGGATTTCTTTTATCTTAGAAGGATCAATGGAGATTCCATCCTTAGATACAATTTGTCCAAGAAAATAAATCTCCTAAATCCAGAGTTCACACTTTCTAAACTTCCCATATAATTCAGGTCTTCTCAGAGTCTCCAGGATAATACGCAATTGATTGTCATGATCTTTGTAGCTTTTGGAGTATACCAAGATATCATCAATAAATACCACTACAAAGTCATCAAGTTATTCGTTGAAAACTCTATTCATTATATCCATGAAAACAGAGGGTGCATTAGTCAGCCCAAAAGGCATTACTATAAACTTGTAATGCCCGTACCTGGTTCAAAATACGGTTTTCGGAATATCTTCCTTCTTCACACACAACTGATGATATCCATATCGAATGTCAATATTTGAAAAATATTGAGCACCATGAAGTTGGTCGAATAAATCATCAATGCAAGATAGGGGATACTTGTTCTTTATTGTTATAGCATTGATCTCCCGGTAGTTGATACATAACCTCGTAGATCCATATTACTTCTTAACAAAAAGGATAGGGGCTCCCCATGGAGAAACACTAGGGAGAATAAATCCCTTATTACCCAATTCTTCTAGTTGTTTCTTTAGTTCCACTAATTCCACTGTGGCCATTCAATAAGGGGTCTTTGATATCAGCCTTGAACCAGTAATTAGGTCGATGGAAAACATAATATCTCATTCTGGAGGATGTCCAGGTAAATCCTCTGGGAAAACATCAACATATTCTTTCACAATACGTACATCCTCTATTTGAACATTCCTTTCCTCACCTACAGTTATTTCATTATATTCCTCCCCAATAATTGAATTTATTTGAGCTACTGGGGGTGGATCTATATAAGAATTAGGTGGTGACGATTATGCTCTAAAGATAAGGTGTTCCTTATCATCATCATCTAAAATTGTAACCTCCTTTTTCTTACAATAAATCTTTCCATATTGTTCTGAAAGCCAATCCATACCGAGGATTATATCAAATTTAATCATGGGTATGATGATGAGATCAGAAGATAAAGAACATTTATATGCTCTAATGCAAACAGATTCACAAAACTTTGTTCCGATGATACTTCCCTTAAGAGTTTTGACTGACAACTCCCTTATTAAATAAAATTGGAAATATCTAATTTTATTAGCAAAATGGGAAGATATGAAACAATGTAATGATCCAGAATCAAATAAATCATTTTCTAAACTTGAGGAAACCATTAAATTACCTTCCAACGCGTCTTTCAAAGCTTCTACCTCAGCAGTCGTGATAGAATAAGCTTGGCCTTTATCCCTTGGTCTTTTATGAGGTAAGTTCCCCTGACGCTTAGGAAATTCATTTTCATAATGTCCCATTTCCCTGCAATTGTATCATTGAACATTGGTAGTGTCCTTATTTCCCTTACAATAACCAGCAATATGGCCTTTCTATCCACATTTGGAGCATACTCCTTTTCCTTTTAGACAGGCACCAGGGTGCTTCCTTCCACAATTATCACATGGTGGAAATTCAACTCTTCCCTTTTTCCCTATTTCCTTATTTCCTTTCTTAGAGTGTTCAGCAGATCTCTTCTTCTCTTTCTTTGATTTAAATACATAAGACTTAGAGAATTCCTTTTATGTCTTGATAGCACATGATACAATATCTTCGTATGACGAGAAGGATTGAGATACTAAATCTTGACAGAGAAATGGTTTTAACCCATCAAAGAAATGATCAATATTACTTCTTGGGTTACATATATAATCTACAACATGCCTTGATAACCTTGTAAAGTTAGCCTCATAATTTACATCATTATCATCCTCCTTTTTCCTCAGACTGAGAAATTGTCTTTCCATATCTTCTTGATGGTCACGAGGAAAGTATTTCTCTAAGAAAAGTTCTTTAAACTCCCTTCATTCCATATTTGATACTTCATCATATTCCTTTGTGTTTTGAATCAATGACAACCATTGATCGGCATCTCCAGTGAGGCGATAAACTGCCATGACAACTTTTTCCCTTTCACTACTCCCCAAAGCCTAAAATATTTTCTCTAGGGAACTTATCCATTGCTCAGCTACCAATGGATTTTTATTCCCATTGAATTTCGGTTGTTTTTGCCTCATGAAGCGATCTAACATTGATCCTCCATGTTGTGGATCAGGGTGCTCTATACGAGTAAGGTTATTATTCATAACTTGAGTGAGTTGTCCCAGTATGGTGATAAGCTGATCAGCACCAGTTGTATCACCAGCTCCACAATAACTATCTTGAACAGGAGGGAAATACCTACATGGGGTGTGTGCATTGATACAGTTTCCATTTCTTCCACTATGAGCCATTTCTAAACAATGGAATACACTAGATTAGTTTATGAATCGAAATACATAATTCAAAACTTCTAAAAGACTTAACATATATTAAATAGTTTATGGATATAATCCATAATCATAAAAATTTTCTCTTTGAGGAATTATATACTCATAAACCCTTCATAATGTTTTGTAAAGAAAATGAGAATTATTCTAAGCATATCCCCCGGGAGTTTCGTAACCAAGAGTGAAGCAAGGCCTATTGTCGTGCACCAGTTCCCGTTCAAGTCTAGCTCAATGTGGTGTTTTTAGGTTTTACCCCTAGGTACATCTGTGCCAGAGCCGCCTCTACCTGCTCGTATCCATACGCAGATGTATTGCTTGGAAAACTCACAAAATCTATACAATACCAAAATTCTAGGAAGTTCTTCTATACTAATCCTCAAAGTCCATATTAGGTCTATGTTCTCTAATCAGAGTTTATCTAAATCTAGTTTCCATGGTTCGTACTAAACTTCCTTTGATTCCAACTGTAACGCCCCAACCCCAGTTACACAAAGTTGCTGCATTATTATATATCATTGGCATGATCACAAGGAAATCATGTCTCAAAATACCGATCAGTTTAGTATTATTGGAAACAAGATTCATACATAAGTTCAACATTATAGATTTAAGAGAAATACAACACAAATATATTTCATTAGAAACATCAAAGCCTCCTAGATTATGCCTTAAGGTCACTCATAACTAACTTCTTCATATCCTGGGAAAATGAAACATAAGAAAGGGGTGAGCTCAAATGCTCAGTAAGGGTAAGTAATACAGAAGAAAATGACATAAATATTAAGCATGGTGAATAATTGGAACCACATTCCATTACCAATAATAAACATGAATAATTTTATGGAAAGAATATGAGCAGAGTAAATAATGCCATTAAAAAAACATAATCATGGTTATTCTACTAGTCGAATGACCACATGAACCATCAATATTATTACCATAATGAGGGAATGTATAATGCCAGACATTCTGAAACATTTTTTCAAGGCCTCGTCCAAGACGTCTAAAAATTATTAAGGCCTTGGCCAAAACCATATATCAAATTGGGAAAGGGACTCGGCCAATTCCACGTCTACTTGTCTCATGAGACCTACCGATGCATCGAGTAGCTATAGTGGGCTCCACCCTTCACTTACTAAGTCCAATACATTCCTCATATGAAAAGGTTTAAACATATCATAAAAATTTGTATTAAAACTAGCATACGAAATGTCAATATTTTAACCATAAACCATGAATGGTATAAAAATAGCACATCCACAGTCAAACATATCACAAAAACTTCAATACAATTTGAAAGTTTTGAATCATAATAAATCAACATCAGATAAACTTAAAATCTATCAAAATATGTTGACATAGATGAAATCAAAACCCTTTTTAGAGAAATATTTCTTTCTATTTTGAAATCATGATTATAGAGAAAACATTTAGTTTAAAAATATTATTATATTCTTGTAAGGGAAGCTTTGACGATTTTATAACAGCGGAAAATAGTCTCACCCACCATATAATTTAAAAAAACTTTCTTACCTTAATTCTGTCGAAAAGGTTAAAAGGGACCTTATTTAGAAAACAACATAAAGTATCCTTTATAAACATCTTATAAAAAGTAAAACAAGGGTATAAATGACTTTAACCCATATTCTATAAAATAGTAAGAATGTTTGAAATACATTTTTAAGAAACATGGATGTGGATGATAAAGAGGTCCTGGTAGATAATTATGTATAAACAACCTCCGGTAATGAAGAGATTGTGAAATAAACCCTTACCTTGCACTTTTCCTTGGTTGATGGTAGGTTAACCTCTTGTATAATGGTGAAATAATTGTTATTAAATTATACAATAATCATATACATTAATATGATATCATATATGATCTTTTAACATTGTTTTGTTAATAATATCTTAATATTATCGTCGTTTCGAGTGTTAACGGATTCATTTTACTTTATATTATTTGTTATGTGAGTCATATTTGTTATGTATGGGATGTATATTATTAATATTCATAATGATATAAAGTCTTTAAACAATATTTTTAATCATCAAATGAAAATTAGTCTTGAATGGATGCGATGGGGAATGAATCTCATCGCATTTGTGGAGACGGTAATCCGCACGTATGTACGAATGATAATATCATTTTTTTGAAATTAAAATAATATATAATTGGATAGAATAACATATATACAGAATCATTATCATGTTATACTCATTATTTACATCAATTAAACATCATTATTATACCCATCCAAATAATAATGTATTGAATAACAATTACACCACGACATGGAGACAGTAAGCCGTACATACGCAAGTATGGTGACATGTCATTAAAAGGATGGATAGAATACTGAATATGGTTGTACCATATTTATAATAACATCACATTATATAGAAGATACTAGAGTTATTATTTTAGAATGTAAATAACAAAGAAATAAGAAGTGGAATAAGAAAGGAACTTAAAAGAGGGTGGTGAAAACATTACCTCTTCATCGGGTTCCTCCTTTTGATTTGATCAAAATGGCTCCTTAGATTGGATTTCTGATCAAACTAAGGCCTCTAGGTTGAATTGAGGGAAGTTGAGAGAATATTTGGGCAGGTTTTTTCCGAGCCAAAAGGCTTTGAAAGTGTGAATTATAGAGAAGGGTAAGTTCCCTTTTATAAGAGGGGTGAGGGGCACCTTAGGAAAAACTTAAAATATTATTTTATAATAAATTGATATTCGGTTTATAATGGCTCCAAAGTGACTTATTTTGAGTCTAAGGCAGGGATGGGTCTAAATCCTTTCAACCAATAGATTTTATATATGTTTGGGTCACTATATTAACCTTGTCATTTATATTGAACTCTTAGTTAAATAGTTTAACATTTACCATGTCTCTTTGTATTTTTATATTTTATGGTTAATAAACTTACTATAACAAGCCACGAGAACCCCAAGTTGTTCATTATTAATATATATAACCTTATCTAAGTAATTCTGTCGAACCTTAGATTTTTATGAATATAATATCAATTAATAATATAATATTTGTTTTAAATACTCCTTTATTTCAATTTTGACACTATTTAATAATTGATTTTTTTAAGTTATAAGAAATTTATTAATTCTAAATAAATTCATTTAATAAATCCTAAAATTTCATATTAACCTATAAAATTAGTTTAATTCATAAAAATTATCAAATTACATTTATTTAGATATTTATAATATCAATTATTTTAATATTTCATTAATTAGGAAATTACTACAACACCATTGTGTCATAAATAAATTAAATTATTTAATGTCTAAAAATTATAAATAAATTATAATTATGTATGAAATATTTTTATCTTTCTAATGAATATTTATAATCTAATTTATCTTATGTATGACAATATATTAAAAAAAATTAGTTATTTAACATTGATTTTATCTCTTTTAACTCTTCTTTGGATTAAATAATAATAAATGTTATAATCTAATCCAAGTGTAACAAAGAGGTTTATATTTTATTCCTAAGGTTGTTTTTGGTTGAATTTCACTTAGCTAATAGAATTAGGACATGTTTTAGGGTAATAATAATAACATTTTTACCCGTAATTACCCTATTTACTTTTAATCGTGGTAAATAAAAGTAAAAAGTTTCTATTCACCAAAAATTATTTTTATCTTATTGAACCACATTTTACTACTTGATATTAACCACGTCTCTTGGATTTTCAAAATTCCACTCATAGAAGTGGTAAAATTAATTTTTATGTGAATTTTCAAATTCTCCTAGGAGGTGGGTAAAAGACGGTGAAAAGTTCAATAAAATTTTTATATATCTAAATTTAATATAAATTGACTTCAATGAATTAAATTGAACTTATATAGGTATTATTTATCTATTTTTACCTAAAATAAATTTAAATAAAATAAATAATTATTTAAATAAAAAGACGGTTTTAACTAATAACTCAGTGTTTTTCACTATTAATCAAAAATTGAATGTTTTCAAAAAAATACCAAAAATTCACCCTAGGATAATTTCAATATTCCGAATCCAAAAATGAAGTTCATTTTGAAAAATAATATTTATAAAATTTCAAAAAGTGGGTATTACTATTCATAATGGCTAGTTTGATTGGTAGTGGTGTGTTAGGACTCGAAGTTGCGTACAACACATGCTACTGTATTATTCAAAGAGAAGCGTACCGTGTAAGCTTAGGGTGTTACAAATATAAAGTCAAAATATTTTCTCCTTTAATTTTTATATATATATAATTTTGTAAAATGGGTTAAAAACTTATGTTTTGTTATAAATTTTTTTTATAATTATTAATGATTTTTTTTTATCAGTGTATTTTATTTTTAATATTTAGTTACAAAATATTTACCTTTAATGCTTATGCAATGCCCACTTATATCTTGTGAAAGCAGTAAAAAATAATTAAATTACTTTAAAAAATATAAAAGTAATATTTTTTGGGTGATTTTAATTTTCCCATGAATTTTGAAGATAAATATACAATATTATAGATTTTTCATATGGTTATATTTGAATTCCATTACTATAATTTTATTTTCAAAGTCAAATTATGGGAATAGTTCTTAAAATGACATTAATAAAAAAAATTAAATAATATTTTACTAAATTATTTAAAAATAATAAATTTTTTGAAATAGGATAAATAGTTTTATAAATGGTTTATAATTTCATTCATTTTATATTTGTTATTGATTTTTCACATTATAATTAAAAAAATAACCCTGCCATATTGAAAAATCCATTTTCAAAATTAAGGATAAAATTGGTAGACTAATGAGTAAATAAAAAATATGAGGTTTAAAATGATACAAAAATCTATAAATAAATTATTGTATAATATAATATTTCATGTGTTTCTATAAATGATAATTTTTATATTTTATAATAAAAAATATTTTGTTAAATGATTTAAATGTCATAAAAATCCTATCTTCATCTAGTTGATTGGTATACGGTTTAAAATATCAACCATATTCCATTTATGGGGCAATTTTCCTTTTATAGTAACTTTCTTGACCACTAAAGTGTAAACAAAAACATTGATATCATGATAATTGTCAAAATAGTTAATGAGGGGTTAAAACTAAAAGATAAGAGTAAAAAATAACCAAAAATTGTTTTATTTTTATTGTATGAAATTATTTTGACTCATACTCTACATATCTTATAATTATATCATTTTTTACACATTTTTCTTGGTAAAATAATTTATATTAATTTAATACATTAGGGAATTCCAAGAGTACCCCTCTCCTTACATATAAAAGGAGAACCTAATCTCCTCTTTTATTCACACTTCCATAGCCTTTTATTTCAGAAAATACCAAAAAATAACTTCCTTGATTCCTTACTCATTTTCTAGAGGCCCTATTTTTATCATAAAACCAACCTAGAAAGGATTTAGTCATAAAACTAAATAGGTTTTCCAAAGAAACGGTATAGTTCTAAATCAAATATTTTCATTTTATATCTTATTATAGCTCCTTAAAATATTTCTAAACCATACTAAAATAATAAAATTTATATCTTCAATATAATAATATATAGCTATGAAAACTTGATAACCTATATTCATATCCTCTTCCATCAAATGGGAAATGAAATCATCTTTTGTGTATATGGAAAACTATCATCTCATGAACGGATGAAATTTATTTTCCATCACCACCTCTCACGGCTCGTTATAATAAAGTATTTAATATATATATATATATATATATGTTATTAATTACATAATTAAAATCATGTAAAGATAATATATTATCTATTTTCATACCTTTCTATCCATTGAAAAATGATAATGTCATTTATCCGTATGTTGGAATTACCACCTCCACGAACAGATCTGATTTATTTTTCAAAACCACAAAACATAGATGCTACATATAAGAGTATTTAAATAATGGATTTTTTATTTATTATATAATAATAATTCTTGAAACATAATATAATACTTACCTTATTTCCATCATGATTATTGAAAAATGGAAACATTACTCAAGTATACATACGTCCTACCATCTCCATGATTATAATTTAATTCATTTTTTATAGTTTTTTCTAAAGTGTAATCTATATATACAAATTATAATTATTTTGTGATTATTATTTTAAAGATGATTTAATAATTACCTCAATGAACATAGTTAACTAACTTAATTCATTTGGTATTATTTCCTCTAGAAATGGGTATTACCTTGTTTGTTTAAGGTTCAAACATTCCAATTGGTTTCTAATCAGTTTATTCGTAGAACCGGAAACATCCAATGATTCTATTTCCATTTTGACCTACTTTCCAAAGGTAGGTGCATATTAGTTGTGGACCAATGAGGCTTAAGAATTTGCATTGGTCAAGAGGATGGGAGGTCGGACTCATCACACCTTTTGGGGGGAATTATTATCTACTTTGGGACTCTCTTTATAGATTTAAGTTATGTTCATGAATCCTTATTACACTACCAAGTATGAAAATGAGCTTTCCTTAAGATCTAACAATCAATTATTAATATGTATGAGATTTAGAGAATCTTTTATATATATTTGAGTTTCATCATCGATAGAGAATCATCTATATCTGTTAGATATTCTTAGTCAATGGTATCCTTAAACACATTATATAAAGATCTCTTGGTCCTTATGATAACCATACTAGTTTTAAAGCCACTCAGCGGGGCACTTGAAGTTTATTGTTGTTCAAAAGGACATGTATTATTTCAGAGTTGGGATCTTACCCGCAGATGGGCTACCTATGTATCCTTGTTAGGAAATGAATCAGAACCCACGTATTTTGGGAATTAAGATATAGTTTAACGTCATATGGGACGGATCAGAATTAATGGGTGATGGTCTTGACCCTCGGAAAGGCTTCCTATGTACTCTACTTTTAAGGTAGAGATCAGAGTCCAAGTAGTTTGGTTTAGAATTTTGGGGCTTACATATGATTAACGGCCCAAAAAGATGTGTCGTGGTTACTTTTACACTCTAAGATCATGTGAGTCATGCTCGGTGTGAGAAACAAGAGGTATCAGTAAGCCTGACAATTTGTTCCACGAAGAATACGGTCACAAGGAATGATATGGGGCTTATGTATGTATGATTGCCCAAATTGATAAAGACGAGGACTTACTTTAGAGAACAAGCCTGGGAATAAGTTACAAAAAGGTATATATGCTTTATGGAGATTTGGATACTCTAAATTGGGGCTTACTCTAGAGGAAGATGCCCAAATTAGGAGAGGACTTGGGGCTTACTCCTAAGAATAATGCCCAGATCAAAAGAAATTAAGTTTGGTTAATAGAAATTATGACTGGGGCTTATTCCTGAGAAGGAGGCCTAGGTTAAAGGGACTTGAGAACTAGGGCTTACTCCTGAGAAGGAGGCCCAGGTTAAAGGAATATGTGATTTGGGGCTTACTCTAAAGGAGGATGCCCATATTTGGGAACTTGGGGCTTACTCCCAAGTAGGATGCCCAAATTAAAGAACTTGGACTGGGGCTTACTCCTGAAAAGGAGGCATGGGTTAGGAAATTATGACTGGGGATTACTCTTGAAAAGGAGGCTCAGGTTAAATATCTTCTCATCTTAAAATATGAGGTTGAATGAATCAAATATCTCACCTTAGTGACATGAATATATGTAAATCATTGGGTTTTGAGAGATGTTCCACAAAATTCCTTTCAAATAACGAAATCCAACCAAGGAATCATGCCATAAATGGCTTTGAAGAGGATTCTGAACGCTAAATCTTGAAGAGGAGAGGTGGATTTGAAGAAAAGAGATAAATGGATAGGAGGGGCACCCAAAATAAGATAGGCATGAAGGTCCTGTTTGGGCACGCAGGTATACCTGCGTGACACTTGGGTACTTGCGCGCCGGTCAACCCATAGGGTAATACTTGGGAAAGACTTTGCTCAAGCCCTTAGTATCACCTCTAAAGGCTTTGGAAAAGGTGTCGCACAGGTTCTGTTGAAAGGATAAGGCGGAGCGCAAGTGTGACCATTTCCCATAAGGGCTGGACACTTAGGCGCGCAGGTGTTGATAAATTTCAACACTTATGCCTTGTTCCCTCCCTCTAGATCTTCCATTATAGGTGATAAATTAACATAGAAGTGTTTGTAAGACTTCAAGAGGAGACTAGGGTTCCAGAAGCTCAAATCTGACTTTTGGAATTTTTCGTCCCCAAAATGGGTGGCCCATAAGGGGTATTTATAGGCTGTTGAAGACCCTAGGCGAAAATTACATAGGGCGAATAGGTCACCTGCACGCCCAAAATGTGCCGCGTAGGTATACCTGTGTGACCATCATGGAACTTGTGTGGCCCATGCTCAAATAAATCCTTTTTCATGCCTTTGTCGGTTTTGATGTTTCTTAAAAGGATGAATCACTTTGTGGTAAGTTATTTCCCTTTTTCAATCGTTAGACTCTGTGACGGAAAGGAGCATCAACAAAAGTCCCCCCTTAGAGTTGGATCTGAAAGAAAGGAGGATGTGACTCTGAGGTAAAGAAGAAAACCAGTGAATTGTGGTGCACACGTTTTGAGCATGTAGATGGCGTCGCTCAGGTGTGAGCCGCGCAGGCTTCGGTGCGTAGGGGTAAGGCCTTGCCTATAAATACGCGGCCATTCCTCGCGCAAAGCAACCGGTTGTCAAAGATTCAATCTCTCACCGCACAAGTTTCCTTCGTCACACAAGTGTCTTGTTTTCCACTGGTTCTTTGCTCCTATTCATGTCACGCTGCTGCAGAGGTATTTTGACCTGCGCGGTGATACCTATGCCCCAAAAACCTACGCGACACAGTTACACTTGTGCGCCAAAATTTTACTTGTGCACCTTAATTCCTTTACCATTTTTCACTTTCTTCACAAATTTTATGAAAAATAAACTTACATAAGAGTTAATTATTCAACCTTTGTGTAGGTTCAATGGCTCCCAGAGGAATTGTAATGACTAATGAGCTGGATAACAAGTGGATTGATGACATGATGAGAATCATTGTCCATGATTACTATGATATATGTGACAGTACTCTCCCAGATTTGGCCAAGTACTTGAAGAAGTATCGTCTTAATTTTCCACAGAGCATCTACTTGCCTCTGTATAGCCATGATCATCTACAAGGATTCAATGTTCTAGTTTCAAAGAATTATATACCCGAGATGCAGCCTCACAGCGACTCCTCTATTTCGGTTATGTTGTGCATTAAGAGCATCAACAATGTTGTGAACTTCCAAGTTTTTATTCCATTCCATTTCCTTGCAGATATGAAAATATCAAACCATTGGCTGATATCTTTTCCGCTACCAGTTGATGGAGAGAAGACTAGCATGACATTAGAATCAATATCTGAAAAGAGTACTCTCTCCAAATGGCTCTTTACTTCCAATTCTCCATTCTCAAATCCATGTATCCACCTTCCAAGACTCTTGGACAGAAACGAAGTCACTATTTGATCAGTAAAAAAATTTCACAAACAGCACTCAAGAACATTCGTTTACAATCATTCAAAGAAGAGACGGTATCACTGCATCTCTTATTGTATCCAGTTGAATGAATGAATTCTAGGTGGTTGCTGATGAATCTCAGGATGCTGTAAATCAAATGAAGATTTATGTTGACAACCTTTTGTAATTCATGGAAAAGAGAAGAGACGCCAGTCTGTGGATGTCCTTCTAACTCTTGTGCATCAATTAAATACGCTTTCATCTTCAATCGTTTGCGTGATGCCTTCTTTTGTTGCCTGCTTTAAATTTTTACCTAATCCAATGGGCCTAGTAATAATAGTTTGATTTTTTCTAGGATTATAAAAAATAACCCTACAAACTTTGAATTTTTTTTTAATTTCTCAATATTACATAAATCATACAAAGTATATGTTTAGTGATATGGGACTTGACTTTTTTTCAGAGTTCCCTTGTCTTTTGTGGGCAGTTTAAGGTCATGCACGTCGGATATAAAAAGGCTAATGTTTAAGGTCGAAATTTCTTTGACAGAATGGATTAAAATTGACTCAATACCTTGATAGTTTATCTGAAAACATATTACCATATTCAAGTAAGGGGGAAAAATATAAACTATGACTTAAGAAATTTTGAATTTGAAGAATGATATGAAAAAAGGGCTAAAAGGAATTAGAAGAAGTATTTCCCAAGAATGAAGTTACCACTATTTAACAAACCCGTTAGGGGGTTGAATTATGCAGGGCCACTTAAGTGAATTGGATGCATAGTCAAATAATAGCATCTTTTGGCTGATAGGTCCATTATGTAGACTACTTATTCAAGTCCTCCTAGGGGCACATGCTACATAGTCAGGCAAAAGAACTCTTATAAAGTTTACTTTTCTATTGCTAAAAAAGCTAGTTGAAGTTTATGGAGATTCAAATTTTCCAAAGCATAGAGTCTGTTGTATGGAGAGAGGTACTTGGATATGGAAAGGATATTTCCAATCAAGATTGTCTAAGAACTAGATGAATGTCACTCCTACAAAGGTTTGACCCAAACTTAGGGAAGGGAAATATGAACCATAAACTTGAATAATTTCAGATCATGAAAAATAACATGGTACAAATATGTTAAGGATGGATATTTTTTGTAGATCCCTACATATTGTCGATAAGAAAACTAAGGACAAAAGATGTTTTCTTCCCAAGCATAAAGTTACCATTATTTAACAAACCTGTTAAAAGGTTGAATTATGTAGGTCCACCTAAGGGCATTGGTGCATAGTCAAATAACAGTATCTTTTGGCTGACAAGTCTATTATGTAGACTATTTATGCAAGGCCACCTAAGGGAACGTGTACTAGTGAAGAAAACTTTATTTACGTCACCATTTTTTATGTCGGTTATATATAACCGACGTGAGAATCTATGAAACGTGGTTTTTTACATCGGTTATTTAATAACAGACGTAAAAAATGTGTTAAGTAGCTTTTTAACGTCGGTTATTTTAATAACCGACATTACAAATCTCACGTGTTCGGTTTTTACGTCGGTTATTTTATAACCGAAATAAAAAACCAAAGCACGAGGGTTTTTTACATCGGTTATTTGATAACCGACATAAAAAACAAGATATCTAGGTGTTTTTTATGTCGGTTATTTTATAACTGGCGTAAAAAACCAAATCCCAGGGGGGGGGGTTTACATCAGCTATAAAATAACCGACGTAAAAATGTGATATCTATGAGTTTTTTACGTCGGTTATTTTATAACCGACCTAAAAAACCAAAGTGCGGGGGGGTTTTACGTTGGTTATTTTATAACCGATGTAAAAAACCAAAGCGCGGGGGGGGGGGGGGGGGGTTTACGTCGGTTTTAAAATAACCGACGTAAAAACCCAAAGAAGGGGGGGTTTTATGTCTGTTTTCAAATAACCGACGTTATAAATTTAAAAAATAGTTTATAACGTCAGTTATATAATAAAAGACATTATAAAACATTTAAAAATTTTAAGCCCCGTGGACTGTCATTTATGTTTTTTCGATCGACAGTCTGCCGGCTCGTCTCTCTCGCGCGGTAAACCCTAATCGTCTCATCGATCGACCTGCGTTAAACTCATTTTGACTTCATCTTTTATCATCTTTAGTCTCCTCGGATATATCATCTCAACTCACAACACTCAAGTAAGCATTCCACGAATTCATTTCGTTCGTTTTTTTCGGATAGTATTTATTTATGTTTTGCGATTTTTTTTGTTTAAACTAGGTTAGATTCTTCCATTTTGAACCCTATTACATATTTTTGAATATCGTTGGCACCGGACATTCGTTTTTATCTTGAGTGTCTTGTTTTTGTATTTCTTTATAAAAAAAATATTGATATATTACCTTGCATTTAATGACTCAAAATCCTCCTATGTTGGAAACATATTTGGGGTTATTTATTGAAGGACTATGGCACGATTAAGGAAAGATTTGGAATATTTTCTGATTTGACCGGTTTGAATTTCATTATCAAAAAGAAATTTGAGGTATGGTTGATTCATCCATTCCTTTTATCCTATATTTCATTTAACGCTCAGTTTCATCTAACAATTTTGTAGTTGGATAACCAATAATGTTTATGTGATTAGAGAATTAAAAGAAATTATCATCATATATAGAGAATCATCGTTGTTGAGTGTCTTATCATTGAATAGGAATCAATCATCCATATTGAAGATATCATTTTTTTAGAAAACAAAAACCATTAATGTAAACCATTTATCATTCATTAATTGAACTAAAATAAATATTTACACATTAGTTATAATGGAACATAATAAAATAAATATTTATCATTCACCCTCATATATTCTAATAAATCTATGATAAACCATTTGTTTTCTTTAATGGAAACAAATTAACTTTTACCCACTTTGTATTTTTAGAAGACACTAAACTCCCTTATAATTTCACCCTTCTGGGAAGTATTAAACATCATTATATCCATTTAAAAAATCTAAATGTCACAGAAATATCGTGCATCCATTTTGTCTTATAGGACTCTACTATAGATAAGTATACCATTTTTTATATTATTAGTTATGATAAACTCTATCATAACATCATTAATATATGTTTATAAAAATGGTAATATCACAATTCTCATGATTTTAGTTGAGAATAATGATAATGTTTTTTATTAATGATAATATAGACGTGGGTAATTTTACAAAAAGAATGTGAACTTGAA
Organism: Viscum album; assembly: GCA_963277665.1. Classification (NCBI taxonomy): domain Eukaryota; kingdom Viridiplantae; phylum Streptophyta; class Magnoliopsida; order Santalales; family Viscaceae; genus Viscum; species Viscum album. The sequence goes on along the minus strand of OY728146.1, from coordinate 817,674,143 downwards.
TAATGAATGTTACTTATATATATTTAACAACATTTTTTGATTTTATGTCACAAAACTAATTGATGATCGAATACAACAAATAATTGCACCACCAAACAAAGTGAAACCAGTGTATTGTTCTATTTTAGAAATTCAGGATTCAATCAATGAGATTGTGATTTATTTATTTTTTAGAGTTTCTGAATCAAGATACTAGATTCTATTTCAAATGGTTATTTTGTTTGTTTTTTGATGTTTCACGATTTTATTAGATGTAGGTTTTTCTTTTTCATGGATTACTTCATAAATTGGTCTCGGTTCATTTGATTTTGTGTTTCCTTTGACACCATCCCCCCTCAATGACTATGATCTCTCATTGCCAGTTTTTCTCTAATTGTTCTCTCATACACCTTTTGGATTTGATGGTTGATTACAACCATATTTATTCAAATATTTAAGCTGGATTATATGCATTTTTTAGGATTATATTTCTGTTTTATGCCACTTTATTTATTATTCTATCCAATACTAAGACCCTTTCTAGTAAGAAAAATTTCATAAGAAATATGATTGGACTCTTCATTATTTTTCATGAAACGTTTTTAATAATGTCACGTTTTTAAAAAAATTGTTATATCAAAGATGTGGAAACGGGTTGTGTCCAGGGGGTGTCCAAGGGGGTGGGTGGGTGTGAGTGGTTGTCCACGGGGGTGGGTTCATGTACAGAGGGTTTTGGGGGTTGTCCGGGGGGTGGGGGTTGTCTAGAGGGTTGGGGTGTCCAGGGGGTGTTGAAGGGGTAGGGTGGGGGTGGTGTCCAGGAGGGGTGGGGGTGCTGTCTAGAGGGGTGGGGGATGTCCGGAGGGTTGGGGGTTTCTAGGGGTGGTCCAAGGGGGTGGGTGGGAGTGGGGGGCTATCCAAGGGGGTGGGGGCCTGTCCAGAGGGTGTTGGGGGTTGTCCGGGGGGTGGCGGTGATTCTCAGGTTTACTCCATTTTCTCCAATTTTCTATCAACTATTTAGGCGGCATGGTTTTATTTGATTCAATGAAATTTAAAACTGTTATATCTAACTATATTTTGTTTTAAAAATAATATTCAATCATATTTTCTTAAATACCCATAGATTTGTTTTATATTTTAAATTTTTTTACATTCAAATTATGATTTTTTTCATATAAACATATATTTTTCTTATCTTAAAAATATATATTTTTGGTTGATATTTGTTTTAGGTAATAATGAGTCGAAGTTGGATTATGGAACATCGAATGAGAAATGAATTATATATCTATTATTTTTGTTCACTGACAATTACATTACCATGTTTATCAGGTTTACCATTTTAACCATGTTTACCATCTTGATCATCTTTACCATCTTTACCCTCTTTACCATCTTTACCATTGTTTAACTTGCTTACCATATTACCAATGTTTACTATCATGTAACTTAGTACACTTTTCTATTTTATTATTATATTAGTATTAAAATATTTGAATTTTTATATTTGTGAACTGACGTTTGTTTTTTTGATGTGAAGGATAATGACAAATAATTTAGATGATCAACCACATGATTCTGGAGAGGAGCATATTGCTGGTCATACCTCTGGGGATGAACATTCACATGCTCCTATTACGACAAAGAGTTCAAAGGTTGGTAAAAGTGGGTGTACGCGTTTACCAAAATTGTCACTTGCTCGTACGCAGGATCAGAGGATAGTCGTTGAGTTTGATGATGATGATATTCCTAGAGGTCCGAATGAAAAATATTTTAAGAGTTTTGTAGCAACTAAGGATAAGAGAAAAGTAATCATTCTGTATGATGATTGGAGAAGTGTGGATAAAGCGATTATCTCTCAGTTGTGGGAGACGATTTTGGTAAGATCTTTTGTCATTGTTTAACTATTCTTTTAATGTTTCTAGTATATATAATATGTTTAACGTCTTCTTTATTAGATGACATTTGATATTCCTGACACTGGAGGAGTCAGGAAGAAATGCTTATCGTTGGATGCCAGGAGATGGAGGGATTTCAAATCAACCCTCTCATCTGATTTCATTTATGGTCATAGGAGTCATGACAATCCGTGTCGTATATATCCTTTTATAGATGAAGACACATGGAGACTGTTTTTTGAAAGTAGAAGAAAAGATTCATTTCTGGTAAAGGAAATGTAAAATTTTATAAACTTTCTTATATAAATGATTTTATTAATGTTTTTTTAATGATTTCTTATTCTTAAATTACAGAAAGCAAGGAAAGCTCATCAGGAGATCCAATCTAAAAATGTATACCCTCATTGTTTATCTCGGGGAGGGTATGCATTATTGGAAGAACAAATGATGGCAGAAAAATTTCAACAACTAAGAGCTGAGTCTTCAAGCTCTGGAGAGGTGGCCCCTCCATCCCCTCCATCTAGACATGAAAAATGGAAGAGAGCTCGGAAGGGAAAAAAAGGGCAATATCTTTCAGAAGAATCGAGAATCGTAGCTGAGAGGATTGTAAGATATCTATTTTATTTATTTAAGTTAACTATTTTCTTCATATAATTTCAATCATTATAGAAATGTTCAATTAATTAATATAGGACTCTCTTGAGGAGCAGAGTTCAGAGGGGACATTTACAGCTACTGGGAGGGAAGATATTTTATTTGCAGCATTGGGAAGGCCCGAACATCCTGGTCGTGTAAGTGGATATCCGGAAGGTGTATCGGTAAGAAAAGTGTTTCCACGTTCTTCAACTTCTATCATTGAGGGGGTTTATAAAAAAAATAGAATCCTTGGAGGCTGAAGTTCATAATATTAATGCGATGATGGAGGACAAGATTAAAGAGTTGGTGCAGTCTATGTTTGCAGAAATGCAAAGACAATTTCAGACTGCAACTCCCACTCCTCCACCTCCCCCTGTAGACCCCATTATTTATCCTCCACCTCCGCCAATAGCTCTCACCCCACCACCTCAGCCTACAGACCCCATTTTTTATCATACGCCTCCGCCGCATCTTCCTACTTATTGCGATTTTTATATTGATGATTCTCAACATCATATAGTAGCATATGGGTTGGTATATTGTATAGGAGATTTAGTTCATCATCAACAATTAGAGGTAGAGAATCAGAGGGTCCCTGTACAGGATATTATAGATAGATCATCTAGGGTACCAATACCTATAGATGAATTGGTGACAGTTGGACAGAGTATCGGCCTTTTTTTAATTTGGCCATCCAGACTTCTTCGACTCATTACCATAGAGGTATGAATGTTATATCTTTTACTTTATTTTTTTATTAAAGTTGTTTTATCATTTGAAAACTAATATATTTTTCAATTTTTTTTACAGGAATACTTCAAAGGTAAAGAAATACTGTATAGACAACAACAAAGACAAATGGCTATGACATCAGATACAGATTCAAATGGTCTTGACAGATTGTCAAGATATTCACATTTTTTGTCGGGTTATTATGAGTTTCCAATGAAAGATCATGTTTGGGGACGTGAAATAAGAGTGGGGATTATAAAAACTGATATCATGGAGGTTGTTACTGGAGATAAGTTGGGCATCAACATGGTGCAAATTTTTTCCATGTAAGTCTTAACACCTTTTCCCTGCGTTATATTTATTAAAAATGTATACTTATGTATGTTTTGTATTAGGTATCTTTATAAAATTTGTGAGAGGAATGATCTGACAGAAGTATATGGATTCATGGACCCTCAATTGATTTCCCCTAGAGCATGTGCACTGAATGAGGAACAAAGAATGGTATATATTGCTGAAAGATTTGAAAAGAATATAATCACACAATGTTGGATGATGCCTTTTTGTGAGAGGTATGAAACACATTTCTCTCAAAGAGTTAATTATCTTTTAACATAAAAAACCACTAACGTCAAATTTCCTTTTATCAGTGATCATTGGATGTTAGGGGTTTTTTGCCCAAGGGAGAAATCCCTTTATTGGATATGCTCTGTCCATGGTGATGTGCGGGATAGTTTTAAGAATATATTGTAAAAGTAAGTTTCAATTTCTCAATAGTTTTATATATTATAATGAATTTTAAATTTACCCCATTCGTATTATTTTCTAACAGTGCATGGGCCTACTTTCGAAAAAACAAAAAGAAAAGAGGTGCAAAGATCAAATATGTAAATGTGAAGGTAAATATCCATTTATAATTTGTACTTTTTGATTTATTACATAAAAATAATATATTTAATTTACACTCATTCAAACAGAATTGGCATGAACAACAAGGCCTCATCGAATGCAGATATTATATGTTAAGATTTATGTATGAAATAATAACAACTGGGACAGTTGTGAATTTTGACCTGGTACGATTTCCTCTTAAACTTTGCAATAATATTTCAATTTGATTTATTCATTATACACGTTAACTACTTTCTTTTTCATTTGTAGCTTTTTGATGACCCTAAACCCTATACTGCTGAAGACATCAAACACTTACAAGTGGAGTGGTCAAATTATTTTACAGGTTTGATTGACTTTTAGTTGTTTGTAATGTAAAATGTAATTTTGAATATTGTCATTGTAATTGTGTATTTGGTAGTTGTTTAGGTTGGATTTAGTTTTTTTTGAAGTTGACAGTGTAAGTTTTGAATGTTATATAAGTGAATGTTTAATTTTGCTCTGCTTCTTGTTTTGGTTTACTTATGATGGTTTTTCTGGTATGGATTTGGGTCTGTGGGGGAGAGGTTCCAAGGGTGTGGGGGTGTCCAGCGGTCTGGGAGGGTTGTCCGGTGGGGTGGGGGGACAGTCCAGGGGGTGGCAGGGCTGTCCAGGGGTGTGGGAAGGCGGTCCAGGGGTGTGGGAGTGATGTCCAGCGGTGGGGGTATACATGAGGGTGGGGGGTTGTCCAGGGGTGTGGTGGGGGCTGTCAAGTGGGGTGAGGGGGTGAGGGGTGCTGTTCAGGCTGGTGGGGGTTGTTGAGGGGTGTTTGGGGCTTTCCGGGGGTCGGGGGCAGTCCAGGAGTGTGGTGGGGCCTCCAATGGGGTGGGGGAGGGCTTTCCAAGGGGTATACATGAGGGTGGGAGCTCCAATGGGGTGGGGGAGGGCTGTCCAGGGGGTATACATGAGGGTGAGGGCTCCAACAGGGTGGGGGAGGGATGTCCATGGGGTATACATGAGGGCGGGGGCTGTCTAGGGGGTATGTTTTATATGTTATCAATGTACATGCTTAATTTTGATCTACTTCTGTTTTTGTGGTATGATTTCTTGATTTTTTTTCTGGTTGATTCTAGTGGAGAGCAGATGACTGAATTCAATTTTAAAAAAAAATGGGTTTATCACGTTGGTTATTTAATAACTGATGTGATAAAAGGCCTGGGAAATGGTTTATCACGTCGGTTATTTAATAACCGACGTGATAAAAGGCCTGGAAAATGGTTTATCACGTCGGTTATTTAATAACTGACATGATAAAAGGCCTGGAAAATGGTTTATCACGTCGGTTATTTAATAACCGACGTGATAAAGCACCTCCCCCCAGTTTATCACATCCGTTATTTAATAAATGACATGATAAACCCCCCCTCCCCCCCGGTTTATCACGGTGGTTATATAATAATCGACGTGATAAACTCCCCTCACCCCGGTTTATCACAGCGGTTATATAATAACCGACGTGATAAACCCCACTCCCCCGGTTTATCACGTCGGTTATTAAAAAACCGACGTGATAAACCCTCCGCCCCCCAGTTTATCATGTCGGTTGTTTAATAACCAATGTGATAACCCCCCTGTTTATCACGGCAGTTCTATAATAACCGACGTGATAAGCCCCCCACCCCCCGGTTTATCACGTCGGTTCTTTCATAACCGATGTGATAGACCATTTCCTCGTCCTTTTATCATGTCGGTTTTTTGAGAACCGACGTGATAAACCATTTCCAGGCCTTTTATCACGTCGGTTGTTAAATAACCGACGTGATAAACCCTTCCCATTTTATTTATCACGTCGGTTCTAAAATAACTGACGTCATAAACATCACGATTTTATGTTTTTGACGTCGGTTTTTAAATAACCTACGTCAAAAACGTTATTTATAATGTCGCCCATATTAACGTCGGCTAGAAACTGACGTAAAAAATGAAAAATAACCGATGTAAAAAACATTTTCTGCACTAGTGGTGATGCATAGTCAGGCAAAAGAACACTCAGGTATCAGACATTTTGTGATCGGAAGTCAAGAAAAGGGTTTTGGAGATCTGGAAGTATTTAAGGTTAGGAGTATGACACATAAAATTGGGCATTGTTCAATGAATGTAGAGATACACAGACCAATGCTAACCATAATCATGTTGTGGATGGGTCCTGAATTGAGATTATGTACTTCACTACATATCACATTAGAATGAGAATCAAGCCAAATGTAGTTCTTGAAATACCTTTTAACGTCATGTGGGACGAGAGTGTAGGAGATCTTAGTTTAGGGTCATAGAGCTCAGACTATAATAAGGAATACACATTGTGTATTTTATAAACCAGATGTGAATGAAGACCATGGTTTTCATACCATATTTATGTTTTCATAGGGGTAATTTTCATCCAATGGACTGAAAGTGAAATTTGGGGTTATGCCCAAAGATTTGGGGCTGGATTCGAGGGATGCTCGGACTTCCCTACATATCCCATAAGGATGGGAATCAATCCGCAAGTAGTTCTTGAAATACACTTTGTATAAATTTGGTTCATACATATAAAGGGTGAAAGGGGACTTTAGTGCAATGATGGTTTGACCCAAGAGTAAAGGTTCGGGAATTTCCATTTATGCACATAGTCTTTGGAATATAACATGATTGGAAATAAATGAAAATAATGATTCCCTCTCAGGTAAGGGTGTCAAAGAATGTTGTAGTTTATTTTCATACAGGACAAAAGTGTGAATATTTTAACGTCATATAGCAAGGACGATGGTAAACCAATGTAAAAAATATTTGTTCTGGGGGGCGTCACGAATCAACATCGTATGAGATAGAGTTAAACTGATGTAAAGATATTGATTTTGGTCTTGAACCTCGGGAGGTTGCCTATGTACCCAGCCTAGAAGGAAAGGATCAAAGTTTGCGTAGTTCAATTAAAGAATGAATTGGTGATCAAGTCATTCTTGAGGAAAACAACCTAAAAAATGGTGTCGGGACATACACATTGTTAGCAACCCAGAGAGGGTGTTATGGTTGAAGTTTACTCTAAGCTCATGTGAGTCATACTCAGTGTGAGAAACAAGAGGTAGCAACAACCCTAACGATGCACAGTTTAATTTCATGTAGGACAAATGAAGGGACTATACAGTTTAAAGTATTGTAGTGAGGAATATTGGTGCTTCACAGTTTAGTGTCATGTAGCAGGGAAAAAATACAGTTTAATGTCATGTAAGATGTATTAAGGGACTTTGCTCAGTTTTACGTCATGTAGGATGAATGAGAAGTACAGTTTAACATCCTGTAAGACAAATATAAGGACACAGTTTAACGTTGTGTAGGACATGAACACAGTTTTGCATCATGTTGGACAATAAGGGTGTTGTACAGTTTAGTGTCATGTAGCTAGGACTTATTAGGGACTTTTTCACAGTTTAATGTCATGTGGGATGAAGAGGTGCACAGTTTAACATCATATATCTAGGATGATGGTTATGCAATTTAACGTCTTTCTGGATGTATGATACTTCTATACAGTTTAGTGTCATGTAGCTAGGACGTCACAGTTTAACGTCATGTTGGATGAAATGGGGACTATGCAGTTTAAAGTCTTGCAGCAAGGAAAACACGGTTTAACGTCATGTTGGATGATGGTGTGAATAGTTTAAGGTCATATGTATAGACCAGAGTGATATATTTGTGTCATACAAAATACTTATACAGAAATCTTGCATTAGTTGGAGTTGTGATAAGTTCTCCATCCATTGAGATTAAATAATAATCTCCATTGGAGTAGACCTTATGTATTGAATAAGGTCCTTCCAACTTTGGCTCAAGCTTGGGAGGTTTCTTTCCTGATATCATTGGAGTTCTAAGAACCAATACCAATTCTCCCTGAATGAATGAACGAAGATGAAATTTTTTGTTGAAAGCTCATGCTATTCAATTTTGATAGACTTCCAAGTGGTGTAAGGTGCACAATATTTTCTCGTCTAATCGTTCCAATTCATCCAATTGCTTTTGAGATTGTTCATCTGTAGATGACTGATCACAAATGGCTACTCTGAGAGAGGGTAACTGAACTTCAATGGGAAAGACAGCTTCTATTCCATATAACAATGAATATAGAGTTGACAGCGTTGCAGTGCGGGTGGTGGTTCGATAAGCCCATAAAGCATTAAAGAGTTTATCAGGACATGATTTCTTATCTGTATCCACCATCTTTTGTAGTATTTTTGAAAGAGTCTTGTTGAAAGCTTCTATTTTTCCATTGATCGATGCATGATACAGAGAGGAATGGTTGGATTTGATGTTGTATTCTTGATACAGCTTCCTTACCTAGGATGAAAAAAGTTGGTGCCATTGTTCGTCAATATGGTATGAGGGACACCAAATCTGGTAATGATGTTAGACTTGATGAAGCTAACAATGCTTTTAGAACTAACTTCTTTGAAAGGTATTGCCTCCGCCCATTTGTAAAAGAAGTCAGTAGTAGTAGGAATATACTTAAACTACTTGGATGTAGCTAAAGGATAACGCCCTACTATATCCATTCCCCATGTGGAAAATGGCCACGAGTATTTAACTATATGAAGCAACTCTGGGGGTTGATGAATGACGTTGGCACATACTTGGAAAGAATGAAACTTCTTTGTGAAATCAACCTAATCTTGTATCATTGAAGGCCAAAAGTATCCAAGTCTTCAAATTGGATCAGATAGTCTATGTCCAGACTGGTGGGCACCACAGACTCTTACATGCACTTCTGTCATTATAGCCAATGTCTCTTCCCCGTTAATGCATCTGAAGATAATTCCATCAAAACCTTTTTTGTAGAGAATTTTCTCTAGGTGATCTGGGCTATCATAAAGAGTAAAATTGACCACACGTCGCCAGATTTGTTCTTTCCCGGCTCTATCGGGTGGAAGTGTTCCATTTTGAAGGTATTCCCTGATAGGTTCCATCCATCCTATAGTATGAACATATGATTCAGAAATGGGAATAATTTCATTGATTTCCTCTGTTCTAGTTTTAACATAAGGTGAAATTGTACGACGGTGGGAAATATTGATGATTGTCTTGTCCCGATTTGGATCTGGCAGAACTGTAGCTATATTAGCCAGTGCATCAGCTTGGGCATTTTGTGATCATGGGAAATGAGAAAATGTCGGTTCCGAAGGAAACTCCTCTATTAACTTCCTGATGTAATCATACAAAGGGATTAGTTATTATTTTCTAATTACATAATCCCCATTGACTTGTTCGATTACCAGGTATGAATCACCTTTCACCTTTAAGTGATTCACTTGTGCCTGAAGCGCTAACTCCAATCCTGTGATGAGAGCTTGGTATTCTCCTTTATTATTTGTCCCACCTCCCAACAATGAGAATGAATAGGGTAGCACTGCCTTTTCTGGGGAAATGAGCACAATTCCTAACCCAACTTTGTTGAATTTAGGATCTTCCATTTTCTTCCCTGTTGGACTTCTGGAAGCACCATCAAAGTGTATTTCCCATGTTTGAATATTATCTTGAATAGAAAATATTTCCTCATTAGGAAGTTCAATATCTGAAGATGTATCTTCTACTGAAGGATGTTTAGCAAGGAAATCAGCTAGAGATTGGCCCTTTATTGCCTTTTGAGACACATACTGGATATCAAATTGTTGTAAAATAACTGCCCATCTTGCCAAAAGACCTGTAAGAATTGGACGATTCAAGATGAATTTGATCAGGTTATTGTGAGATGCCAATTGGACATCATGATGTTGCAGGTAGTATCTCAACTTTTGAACTGCAAAGACTAACACTAGGCAGCACTTTTCAATACTTGAATATTGAGTTTCTGCTTTAAGCATAGTCCGAATGAGATAGTAAAGGTTGTTTTCATTACCAGCATCATTCTTTTGAGCAAGGTAGGCTCCCAATGATCGCTCTAAGGCTGTCACATAAAAAATATAGTCTTCCTTCAAAAGTGGCATTAATACTGGTGGACTCAAGAGATATTTCGTGAGAATATTGAATGCTTCTTGACATTCTTCAGTCTACTGGTAAGTGACTCCATTCTTCATCAATTTGGTGAAGGGTAAACTTTTTCCTGCCAAATTGGTGATGAAACACCGAATATAGGTCAAGTGTATTTGAAGTCCTCTCAATTATTTCAAATTCTGAGGAGGAGACATACCAAGGATTGACTTTTTCTTCTCAGGATAGACTTCGATACCATGGTGGCGTACAACAAAGCCGAGAAATTTTCCTGAGGTTACCCCAAAAGTACATTTTAAGGGGTTCATCTTCAAATTATGTTGCGTAATTTTGTGGAATATGACTTCCAAATCAGCTAAGTGATTATAATGTTGTTTGGATTTAACAACCAAATCGTCTACATAACCTTCGACAAATTTCCCTTAAAAGGGTTTGAAGATACGATGCATGGCACACTAATAAGTTTTTCATGTATTATTTAGGCCAAAGGGCATTACCTGATAGCAAAACACACCCTGAGGGTCCCTGAAAGTTGTAGATTATTCATCTTCTGGAGCCATTAGGATTTGATTATATCCAGAATATTCATCCATGAAGGAAAGTGCTTCATAGCCAGCTGTTGCATCAATTAAGAGTTCTGTAATCAGAACTGGAAAATCATCCTTCGGAAAATGCCGATTAAGATCTCTGAAATCAATGTAAACTCTAATTTGTCCATTCTTATTTTTCATAGGGACAATATTATCCAACCACTTGGGATATTGAACTTCTCTGACAAAGTTTTCTTTGATAAGCTTATCCACTTCAGCTTCAATTTTGGAAGCATAAGTTGGGTGTGTTATTCTTGCGGCTTTCTTAAATCCTCGATGTTCTTCTGGAAAACCCAAAACATGAGTAGCAACATCAGGATCAAGCCCTTGAATCTCTGTATAGTTCCAAGCAAATATATCTCAATTTTGCTTTAAAAATGAAATATACATTTCTTGATCTTCAAGAGTCATGGTCACACTAATTAAAGTGGGGCACGGATCTTCTTTTGTACACAGATTTATATCTCTGAGTTCATCCACAGTGGTAGAGATACCCTCTTCAAATGCAGGAGGAGCATCCCTGAGATCTTACTCTTCCTTTTCAACCTGTGTTACTTCTTCTCTTTCTACTTGCATAGTAGATGATGAATCAGAATTTCCATGATCATAAGAGATGTTAAAATTTGAACATCTTGAAGAAGAGGCTTCCATTTCTGACCCTATTGGTGATGAAGGTTCTTCCTTGGGTAATAAAGAGGAGATGAGGGATTGAGAATCGACGTCATCATTCACCTCTGACATTGCTATAACTTTTTCTATCCTGGTTGGCGAAGTATAGACTTGTTGGATTTCAGAGAATGAAATGAAGACATCTCTATTTGAGCTTTTATCATTGCTTGGTGAATCACCACATTCTCTCATGTTGTCTGGCTTGATTTCCGTAGTTTACATTGTGGATGTTTCCATAAGAGTACTTGGATTCGGGTCTATCCTGTCAATTTGACTGATAGGAAACACATAATTTGTACTCACATGTGTGAATGGGTTACTGAAATCATTTCCAAACCATAAGGAGCATTAATTTTGTGACCTCATTTGTCTTGGATTTCTCCTTACCTTCCATGTGATAGAATTCCGCCTCAATGTATTTAGATTCACATGTTTTGAATGGGGCCTTATCACCATACAATGTCCCAATTTGACCATTTAAACAATATTTGAGGCATTGATGGTATGATAAAAGGATAATAACATGTTTATGTATCCAAGGTCTTCCAAGAAAAACATTGAAGGCTGTATCATGATCAACAACCATGAAATCTGAATTGGATACAAGGTCTCCAAACTGAGTTCTGAGTGTAATCTCACCCAGTGGTTCTTGTTCATTTTTATCATATCCTTGCAACATTAATGTAGAAGGAGATAAATCAGATTCAGTGAGGCCCAATCGACAAAGTGTACGAATGGGGATGAGGTTGACTCCTGAACCATTATCAATGAAATATCTTTTGATGTCCACACCATTGACCTTGCCAGATAAGTAAAAAGGTATAATATGTCCATGCCCGACATCATCTTCATCTTCATCTGTGAAAGATATCACTACATGGAATTCTGCAGGATTATTCCCTACATAGTAGACTTCAGCCGCAACAATTTCAGTTTCGAACTTCTGAGGACATGACAAAGCTTTAATGAGTGCCTTATGAATATCCTTGGATAAATCAGGGCATCCAAAATTGATAAATTGGTCAGTACATGGGAAAAATGTTTCAAGACATCATATTTTTTATCCAAAGTCATGCATTTCACAACAGGATCATGTGGTTTCGCAGGTTTCATAGAAGTTGATGCTTTGGAAGTAGATGCACCTTGTATTGGGGTAGGAGTTGGAAATACTCCTGGATTTGGAAGATTAGACCGAATAGGTCTATTTACTTGCTGAGAGGAAGAATATTAAACCTTAACTAATCCTCCAGAATAATTGTGCCAGGACTGAATCTGCTATTGGTGGAAGAATTTTCTTGTTCTTGTTGATCCTGCTGAAGGGCTCTGCCACAAGTTTATGATGTATACACAATTCTAGCAGGGGTAGAATTGGAATAGTGTTTTCTAGGATATACACATCTTCCTATGTATACCAGACTTTTGGAACTCCCTCTAATTACTTTATTTGATACAAGTAACTCAAGCTCATCAAGATCAAAGTTGTGACTGGCATAAGGATCTGTTAAATGAATCATGTTAACAGAACAAAATATCAACTCTTCTTCTGATGAAGATTCTACCTAATTAGCTCGTTTAGGTTGTGTCGTTCGGTGGGACGGTGCTCGTGGCTTTTAAGTAGATGGCATAAAATCTGCTAGAGTCAAAGACAACATGGGCTTTGACACGATATCATCTTCTTCTGATTTTTCCTATTTCTTTGAATTATGTCGTTTCTTTGAGGATTTTCCCTCTGATAAAGAGGGTTTTTCTGTAACATTCATAAGAGAAGACACAACTGGTTTCTTCAATTGAGTTCACAAAATGGCATGAGTTCAGTTGATCATTTTTCTGACCATCCAATCATCATATTTCTGGGAATTTTTTCTTTTGACTTCTTGCCACTCACCTTCTTCCTCTGGATTTGTAGCAGTAACACATGCTACCTGAGCTGAAAAAACTTTCATTTTGACTTTTCCTGAGTCCACCATATTTTGTAGGAGGTCTTTGAAGACAAAACACTCTTGAATGTGATGCCCCAACATCTGAGGAAATGGGAAATAGTTGGGATAGTCTTCATCTCCTTCCTTGTTAGGAATTTTGGGCCTTGGCAACTGAACCAAATTATTTTCTAGAGCTAAAATGAAGTAACCAGGAACTTTTTCATTTTGGAAAGAGTAATCTTTGCTCTTCAGATCCTAAAATTGTTTCTATCTTTGATCTCTTTGATCATCTTGACGAAACAGCCTTTATTTTTTACGCTCATGAGGTGTATCCCTCCGAAAATATGAAGGTCTTGAAGTGGAAGTAGGTACATGTGCTTGTTTAAGTGTAATTATAGCAGTATCTGCTTTACCCATTCTCCTTACTGGAGCTGATGGAATTATACAAGTTTTATCCTTAGTCTTTGTAAGAGAGTCTTCAATCTACTGAGCGATCAAAGTAAGGTCTCGAAACCCTCCTGTGTATTTCACATGGATCAATGGTGTGTGTAATTCATCCCACAAATTTGCCACACAGATTGGCAAAAACTCTTCTTGAGGGAGTGTTAAGCTTAAGGAATATGTTAATCCCTTCCAGCGAGCAATGAAATTTGAAACCCTTTCATTCTCACTTTGCTTACAATTTTTAAGATAAAAAACTGTTGTCTTTGGAAAATTTGAGTTGAATTGAAGAATGAATAATTGAAAGATATCCTCCCACTCGGTAATTGACCGGGATTGCAAGCTTTTATACCAGACAAAAGAAGGCCCTTGTAATAACTGTACAAAACACCTAAGATTAAATGCTTCTTGTTGCTGAGGGGTTCCCATCATAGGATCGCAACGAGAAACAAAACGTGTTAAGTGTTGCTCTGGGTCTCCCGAACCATTAAATATTGGGAATGTGGTACTTGAAAAATTTCATGGGGGAGGAATTATATCAACCCATTCAGGGTAAGCTCTCTTCTTCGGTTGAACCGGTGCACACTTTCCTTCCATAGCTTCCAACTGAGCTATTAATTACTCAATGGTAGTTATTAACTTTTGAGAAAAATCTGGTTGAGCTTGGACCTGAGAAGGTGCAATAACTAGAGCTTAGATAGATGTGGTGGCTGGTACTGCAACTAAGGATAACACCACCAATTCTTGTTTCACCTAACCCAGAGGATTAGACCTGTGAGGGTGTACTGGTAAAGGAGGATACTCTTGATCCATCTCAGTAGCTGCAACAAATTCCTCTGGCTGACTGACTCCAGTATGCTTAGGAGGAAGACTACTTTAAAGTAGTTCTGCATTCAACCTCCTTAATTCCATCATTTTTTTCTCTTGTTGTGTGAATCTTTGCTCTAGTGAGAGTGATTGGCCTTCTCCAGAGGAAGGGTATGTAACCTGATTCTTTCATGTCCCCTTGTTAGACACCTTTAGGAGAGGGGGAAGTTGAATATTTGAAGGAATACCCAGATTCTGGGTAAGCCTTTGATTTCTTGTACGCACACCTTCTTTATTTGTGTCTCTGTGTACAACTTCTTGAGCAGGAACTTCATCATCTGATCCCTCTGAGTGAGCCTCATGTTCTGGAGGATTAGTAACAACGAAATTTATGACATTTGTTGATTCATAACACATTGCATCTCATCTATTGTCATTTCTATGATATTGTCTTCTCCCATGTCCCTGATGGGACACTGCCTTCTGTTGAGTTGATCCCTCAGGAAATTCTTGAGGAACTGTAATTTGGAGGGAATCTACTGATAATTATTCTCTTAGTTCCTCTTAGGGATTCTTCCCTAATCAAGAGAATACTGACTTTATCAGAGGAAGAGATTGAGGATTTGAAAAAGTCCCTAATCCAGTGGACTGGGTTTATTCCTGTTCAACTCCTCTAATCCTATTTGCTGATTCTGAGGGTTGGGCTAAAAGAGTCCCCAGTCTGGCAAGCTAGGGTGGTTCTTGAGCTACCACATCTGAGAATTTCTTAAAATATCTTCTGATCTTGCGGACATTAGTCCGAAAATTGGCTGGATGCATCAACCTACATCCACTCAAATCACCTGGTTCAAATGAACGTTGGATGATTTTTGACACTTCTATCACTTGATGAGGTACTCTCTCTAAACGAGAAGCATGTTCAATATTCCCATTTTCCTGATACAAGAGTAATTCAACAACTTTTTCTTTGTATTCCTGACTTATAGAAGAACTAGTTGGGGCATGTTCTTGAGTGAGCCTTTGATTACAAACAAAGACAATTGGTTGTGGCCGACCATGGGCAATAACATTGCATGAGACCATTTTTGGCGGGCTTTGTTGGTCGGAGAGTACAGTGAAATGTAGATCTACATGGACACCCTCATCCCCTGATATGAATACCAGATGTGGCATTGGAAATTAACTAGAAAAATCTTCTTAATGCACCAAGGCATGAACGTTGAAGGGCCCTCTGCTGCTTTTCAGCCTTCGGATATCGAGAAACTGAGAGGGGTGCCAAGTCAATTTAGCATTGTAACCCTTCTATTATCTTGACATGATTTTAATATTCATCATAAGATAATATTTTCTTTTTCAATTAACAAATAGTTTTCCACATGTTGAGATGAATATCTTGAATACAATCTTCCATCAACATTTCTGGAATTTCATACTGAGAGTCAGCCAAAGGCCAAAACATAACTGGTACTTCAAATTTCGCCAGTTGTTTTCTCATATTCAGAACTTCCTATTTATCATTCAATGAAGATTCTTCTACCTGATTAGAACAGAGTTGGTGCTTCCTTTTTTCTTCATCAGATTCAACAAGATTGGTAGAGAATTCACTTATCAGACTGGAAGATGAATGACCCAGGGGTGGTTTGTAGAATGACCTACACCCCGGGTTATCTTCTAATTGAGAAAGTATTTCACCTGCTAGCAGTAAAGCATCAGACATGACTGGCTTCACACTTGCAAGTGCCTCAAGATAAGAGGGCTTTCTCGTTACTACATTGTCCATTGGAGCATTTTCTAGGCAATGTGAATTACTACTGCGGATAGTACTTTCACAGCTAAATTCATCAGCATGGGGAGGACTACCATGGTGGGTTACAACAAAAGATAAAACCTTTTGCTCTTTAGTCTTCTGGCCACGCAGGGTGTTATCATGTCTCTCATTTGAAGATGATACTTCAAGATTGAACGAATTGTCATAAAGCAAGTATTCATGAAGAAGTGTCTGATGCAGACCTTCAAAATTAATATTCCCACTATTGGGAAATGAGAGAGTAGAATCTTGAGTTGCAACAGATAATTGTCTGAGTGCATCAAAAACTCAAGCATCGATCAAGGCCTTATTACAAATTGGCTCTTGATTTCTTGACTGTGCTGGATGGGCCTTTTTCTTAAACTCCTTCTTACTCAATTTGGGAACTACTTTTTGATGAAAGTGGTTATTATGGGTAGGTGTATGTGACTTCTCAGGAGAAATAGTCAGGTTAGGCTGATTATCTCCACTCAAATCAGGTGTATGTGCCTGACTTGGTTGTTCATATGATATGGGGGAGTATGCCCCACAACCCTCTTGGACTGGAACAGAGGTGTGTATATGTTCCAGAGTGATCTGTTGATGTGTCACTTCACTGGTAGGGATAGATTTTTATTTCTTTCCCTGTGATTCTTCTGAAGCTGTTATAATATCCTGACAGGCATCCAAAATTTGAGCAGGGATTTGCTTCTGCTTCTTCACCATTGTTAGAATGTGTTTGGTGACTTCTTCTACCAGAATGAGAATATACATCCATTCTGTGCTTGGAGTAGGTATGTTTTCTTGCTTCTGTCCTCCTTTTCCTGTTAGTGAGTTCTGACAGTACTTATGTGTGGGGGCAGAGAGTTGAGTATGCTCTAATATTGTCATTGGGGATTTCCAACTGACTTCTCCGAGTGCAACCAAACGAGAATGTTGGTAGGATTGATCAATACTAGCAGGTGTTTGTGCCTGCTGATTTCACTCCACCGAATGCGGTTGATGAACTTCCTTCAATACTAGCAGACGAGGCTGCTGGCAGGATTGATGAGTTTAAGCAGGTGTATGTGCCTGTTTACCAATTGTCAACACATTGGGTTGGTGGGCTTCATCATATGTAGTCAGAAGAGCCTACTGGCTAGATGATGATTTATAAACAGGTGTATATTCCTGCCTATAATACTCTGTCAGAATTGCCTGGCAGGATTGGTGTGTTCCTTCCAGATGAGTCTGCTGGACAGCGGGATTAGAACGGACGGGTGTGTGTGTCAGCTCGTTGCTTTCCACCAAGTTAGGTTGGTGGACTTCTCCGGAAATGGAAAAGATAAGAACCTTCTCACTGTTGATCGTTCGTCGGATCTGGTGGTTCATCTTGCCTGCTTGGGTTCGAGGAACCTGAGCCGAATGCCTGGAGACAACACATTCATCATGTTGAGGGAGCACTGTCGCACGAGTCTGGTGGCGATTGTTGGTGGGATCCCTCGTTAAGGACTAATGTTTCCTTGAATTAATGCCTTCAGTGACCTTCTTATTCACCTACACATAATATGGTAGGGACTGGTGATTGTGTTCTGGGGATAACAACCCGAAACGGTTGGAAACAGTGGTTGTCACCACCTACTTCTTGATCGCTGGTCATCGCTGTCTGGACAACCAGGGTGAATTATTGACTTAGAGAGCATGTAGAGTAGCCTCCAAAGTCGTAATGGTACCATGTCGATGGTATTCCTTAACCAGTGCATTTGATACCCAGTGTTGAAGAAGCTGAGTAGGTGATGTCATCCTCAGAACAGACGACGATCCAGCAGGTGTAGCAGCAGAGGTATTCACAGCAGAGGTATTCATAGGTGTGAACTTTAGAGAATCCATTTCTATAATGCAGAAGATCTTGGAAAATAGTGCATGTTTGATATAACAAACATAATCAAGATAATTTCGGCCACTACATCTTTTGTATGAGCACATATGTTATTGATTGTTTTGTTGTCCCTCTCGTTGAGTTTTAAATAGGGGCCTAACAAATAAGTAAACTATCATTTTAACTTTGTTAAGGATTCACGTCGGGTTCACCATTTTTTGTTTCCTCTGGAAATGGGGATGACCTTGTTTGTTTAAGGTTCAAACATTCCAATCGGTTTCTAATGGGTTTATTCATAGAACCGGAAACATCCAATGATTCTATATCCATTTGGACCAACATTCCAAAGGTAAGTGCTCATTAGTTGTGGACCGATGAGGCTTAAGAATTTACATTGGTTGAGAGGATGGGAGGTCGGACTCATCACACCTTTTCGGGGGGATTTATTGTCTACTCTGGGACTCTATTTATATATTTAAGTTATGTTCGTGAGTCCTTATTACACTACCAAGTATGAAAATGATCTTTCCTTAAGATCTAACAATCAATGATTAATATGTATGATATTTAGAGAATATTTTATATGTATTTTAGGTTTTTCATCGATAGAGAATCATCTGTATTTGTTAGAGATTCTTAGTCAATGGTATCCTTCAACACATTATATAAAGATATCCTGGTCATTATGATAACCATACTGGTTTTAAATCCACTCAGTGGGGCACTTGATATTTATTGTCATTCAGAAGGACATGGAGTATTTCAGAGTTGGGATCTTACCCGCAGATGGGCTACCTACGTATCCTTGTTAGAAAAGGAATCAAAATCCACATAGTTCGGGAATTAAGATATAGTTTCACATCATATGGGACAGATGAGAATTAATGCATGATGGGCTTGAACATCAGAAAGTCTTCCTACGTACTTCACTTTTAAGGTAGAGATCAAAGTCCACGTAGTTCGATTGAGAATTGTGGTGCTTACGTATGATTAACGACACAAAGAGATGTATCGTGGTTACTTTTACACTCTAAGCTCACGTGAGTCATTCTAGGTGTGAGAAACAATAGGTATTAGTAAACCTAACAATTTGTTCCATGAAGGATGCGGTCACAAGGAATGATATGGGGCTTATGTATGTATGATTTCCCAAATAGATAAAGATCAGGACTTACTTTAGAGAAGAATCCAAGGAACTAGGTCCATAAAGGTATATATGATTTATAGATATTTGGATACTCTAACTTGGGGATTACTCCTAAGGAAGATGCCCAAATTAGAAGAGGACTTGGGGCTTACTCCTAAGGAGGATTCCAAGATCAAAAGAAATTAAGACTGGTTGAGAGAAATTATGACTGGGGATTATTCCTGAGAAGGAGGCCCGGGTTAAAGGGACTTGAGAACTAGGGATTTCTTCTGATAAGGAGGCCCAAGTTAATGGAATTTGGGATTTGGGGCTTACTCTTAAGGAGGATTCCCATATTTGGGAACTTGGGGCTTACTCTTAAGGAGGATGCCCAAATTTGGGAACTTGGACTGGGTCTTACTCCTGAAAAGTAGGCCCAGGTTAGGAAATTAAGATTGGGTCTTTCTCCTGAAAAGGAGGACCAGGTTAAAGATATTCTCATCTTAAAAGATGAGGTTGATTGAATGAAATCTCTCACCTTAGTGACATTAAGATATGTAAATCACTAGGTTTTGAGAGATGTTCCACATAATTCCTTTCAGATAAGGAATACAACTAAGGAATCATGCCATAAATGGCTTTGAAGAGGATTATGAAGGCTAAATCTTTAAGAGGAGAGGTGGATTTGAAGAAAAGAGATGAATGGACAGAAGGGGAACCCAAAAAAAGGTAGGCGCGCATGTCCTGTTTGGGCACGCAGGTCCTGGTCATGCAGGTATACCTGCGCGACACTTGGGTACCTGTGCGCTAGTCAACCCATAGGGTAATACTTGGGCAAGAATTTCCTCAAGCCCTTAGTATCACCTCCAAAGGCTTCTGAAAAGGTGGTGCGCAGGTTCTATCGAAAGGATAAGGCGGCGCACAATTTTGACAATTTCCCATAAGGGTTGGACACTTAGGTGCACAGGTGTTGACAAATTTCAACACTTAGGCCTTGTTACCTCCCTTTAGATCTACCATTCTAGGTAAGAAATTACCTTAGAAGTGTTTGGAAGACTTTAAGAGGAGACTAGGGCGCCGGGAGCTCAAATATGACTTTTGGAATTTTTCAACCCCGAAATGGAGGGCCCACAAGGTGTATTTATAGGCTGCCGAAGACCCTGGGCGAAAATTACATTGGGTGCACAGGTCACCTACGTGCCTAGAATGTGGCGCGTAGGTATACCTACGCGACCATCATGGAACTTGCGCGACCCATGATCAAAGCAATACTTGTTCATGACTTTGTCGATTTTTGATGTTTCTTAAAAGGATGAATCACTTTGTGTTAAGGTATTTCCCTTTTTCATTCGTTGGACTCTGTTACGGAAAGTACTATCAATAGGTACATATGAGTCGAATATCATCAAAACATTCAATGTGAACTTAATTGGTTATGTAATTGTATATAACATGGTAATAAATAAAATTTAAAGAATAAAAATCCTGAAAATGGTTCTTAAGAAAGTAAATAATTATAATATTTTTATTATTAAGGAAGATAAGGCATTTATGTGATGTGTCAGACTCAATTTTAGGTAAACCTTACTTTTTTAGTTTAAGGAAACCTTACTTTAAAAACTAAAATGTTTTAAAGATTTATTTTCTAAATCTTTTTATTCTATGTCCATATTATTAAAATTGATTTTATATGGAATTAAATAAATTTTATGTATCCATTTAATTTTTTTCAATGTTTTTAAAAAATAATTTTTTTAAATATTTTATATGGATCGTTTTTACTTTTTTTACTAAAACTAAGAGAAATGTTCTATTTTTACATATGCAGCATCAATGAATTTTTCCACCCCCACAAAAATTATTTAATATTAATATTCCTTTACAATTTTGTATGTTTTTTTCAAATAATAAAACCATATGTCCCTTTATTCTGGATATTTTAGTTTGGAAAATGGGTTTTAAGAAATGGTATTTCAATATCCTGAAGTGTTTTACATATTATTTCAAAAGAGTTTTTCAAGAGCTTTATGATAAAAAGTTAAAACCATAAAATTTTCTATTCATGGTATGGCCCTTAGAAATTTTTTATGTTAAAATATACCTATTATAATTATCAAATTCATTGTTTAATGATTATAATCTATGTATAATAATATTAGAATTCAACTATAATGTTTATTCCAATTGTAAGGGATCTTATAATGGTTATATGAAGATGACTAACCAATGTACCTATAGGACTTTTATATGATTTAAAATGAATTTTCATGTATATAATTTGATTTCAAAAGGTAAAATAATTATATATTGTTTAAAAAGATAGATTATTACCTTTTAGGGTAAAAGGTATATTTTTAAGAAAATGTGTTCTATGGGTTATCATGTTTTCTAATAAATCCTCATGATTATTATTTTTCCTTTTATTATTTCTTATAAAGTGTTTTATGAAGAAATTTTTCCAGTAAATATGATTTCATGTGTAATTAAGTGATTATTTGATTTCAATGTTGATTACATTAAAGGAAAACTTCTTTTATGATCTCATGGTTTTAAAATGGACGAATGGGTTTGTTTATTTTTTTTATCTTACTGGGATTTTTTTACTCATGGAATGTTTTTTATGTTTTTCATAGGTTTTAAGGATGAGTAAGAATAAAGAATAAGTCATGCATAAAATTTTAATGATTTTTCTTGAAAATAAAACATGTTTATTTTTAAATGTTTTATATTGTGGGAAAAATATATACTATGATTAAGTGTCAAACTTGTATTTTTTTGGTTTGTTATGAATGATTTATGATCTAATTATAAAAAATATATAAACATAAAAATATCCTAAAATGTAAATAAAGTTATTTATTTTATAAATATTCAATTTAAAAATTATTTAAAACCAAGACCTTACAGCTGGGGATAACTCGTCACATCTAGAAAGGTTTCAATTCTTGAATCCATAACCAAATGGATACAAGGGTGAAAACTTACCACTAGATTTCATGATGTCTTGGTTAGTATGACATTGATTTTTACAGAAATTAATTTATAGATAAATATTAAGTTGATTTTTGGAACATATGTTTTATTATATAGATAACCATGAGATTGAAAATCAATTTGGTGATTCAGTGACTAATGTTATTTCATAATAAGATCACTATAATTTTAGAGAAAATTATATTATTAAGGTAAAAAAATATTATTAGATAAGATGAGATTTTACTTGAGGAATAATGGTTTAATTATATTTTAAAAGAATATATAATTTTAATATAGATATATGGTGATTCGGGTTATTTTTGGAGATAATTATCATATTTTAGAGATTATATGATTATTTCATATAAATTTTTGGGTATATAACTTTATGAGTGACTAGTGTTAATTAGAGATAAATTTTATATTAATATTGGAAGACTAAGTGATAAAATACTTCTGATTTTAGGGTTTCAGACTTGGTTACAAATATATTGAATAATTTTAAGGTTAGTTATTTATAAAATGATCTAAGTTAAACTATGGGTGTTATTTTTATGGATTTAGAGATTAATGATGAATTTAATCATATATAAGTTTATTCATTTTTAAATTATCTTACCTTATGTTAACCATTTTGGTAAATCTATAAATATAGGTGTAATATCGTTTTATCCTTTTTTGGAATTATGTGATCCGTTATAAGTTGATTTTTCTGTTTTGGACAAGAAATATGCATCTTTAATACTCATAATTTTGAGAAAAATATTATATTGTAGTATAAGTTGAATAACGGGTGAAATTATAATTTTTAAGTAAGTATGTTTCATTATGTTCTTAGTCCATATGGTAAGGGAATTCCCTGACTCTAGGAAAAGGATATTGAAATAAAAAAGTTATTGTGTTACCTTCATTTGAGAAGAATTGATGATATTTTTACACCTCATATGATTGTCATTTTTTTGATTGACTTTCTCTTGATTACTCAATTTCTTATGATAAAGGTTTTATATCACTCTCCATCATTATTTGGGAATTAATTTTTCCTCTATGTCCATATTTTCTCTTCTTTCTAATTTTATCCAATTTTGAAACTTCATTTTTTGTTATTTCAGATGACCTTTATAGTTCCTTTTTCTCTCTTTTTAGGTTTATGTTTTATTAACAGTTTTTATGATGTGAGATTTCAACAAGTTATTTTCAAATATAAAACCCTCAATTACTAAGCCCAATTAAAAATTGAGAGTATTAAATTTATTAAATGGGGTTGGTTTATTGGAATATCCTTATATTTTAATAGAAATATTATGTTACACTACATCAACCTTAAACAAAACATGAAATATTATTATTTAAATATGACTATTATTATATATCCATTTAATTAGAGTGTATAAATATTTTTAACAAAATTATTAAATATATATATAAAGGACCTGTTAAATAAAACTTTATTGATTAATTTTGATGAAATAAGCCCTCAATTTCTAATAAAGCCGTTTTATTATTCAAATATTTGTTTTTCAAATTGATTTTTATTGATATTTATGAGAATAATACTAAAGTGATTTTTTTATGTATTAGAAAAAATCGATAAAAAATTACAACATTTTTTAAATAAAAATATCTAAATTATCTTACGGTGAAATTTTGGGAATTTTCTTAAAAGACTGATTTTTTAGTGAAGAGTGAAAAATGCCAATTTTTTAAAATTATATTTTATTTTTATTTAAAGGTAACATTATGATTTTAATTTCATATTAAATTTAAAAAATTATTGTTTAATTATATATAATGTAATAAATTTCATAGGAATCATTGTTTGACATGATTTTCGTATTTGTTCATTTTTTGGATTAAAACGCATTTTTATAAAAAAAATTCCATTTCATTTTACAAATTGATATTAAAACTGATTTATAAAAATTCTAGAAATTTAATCTTTAAAAATATATTAAATATTTTTAATCACATGGTTTAATTTTATTAAATAGTTTCCTTTTATTTTTTTCATTATTAATAGTAATATTAGTAAACATTGTCACCTTTGTGAGGGTAAATCGAGTAATTTAGGTTAAAAATAATTTGATACGAAATAAAAATTACTGTAAAATTACTTTAGTTTCTTTTATGGTTTCTTTTACCATAACAATTTAATATTATAATTTATGTAAATTTCCATTAATTTTTCTTTGAAAATGAGCTATATTTTATTTTAAGTTAATATAAACTCAAAAATGTCACTATCTTAATTTTAATACCTATAGAATTTTTTAACTCAGATAAAAATAAATTACTTTTAGCTATAAACTTTTTTATGAAATTTTATTTGATTTTTTAATTATTTTAATTTATTTTGAATTTTTAGTGAGGAAATAATCACCTAAAATGTTTATGCAGTACTGACATGACTCTTGTGCAAGGAGTAAAAAAATCATGTAAATGATTTTAAAAACACTAAAAGTAATAATTTTTTGATGAATTAAACAGTACCAAGAATTTTTATGATAAATATAACATATTCAATATATTTTAAATATTTATATTCTAATTCAATTGCTTTTATGTTGTTTTCAAAGTCAAATTATCAGAATTGTTTTTAAAATGACATTAAGAGTATTTTATGTTAAATAATAATTTATTAAATTATTTAGAAAACATAAAATCTTTAGAGAGTAAATTTAGTATTTTAAATGGCTAAATATTTCATACCTAGTCCATTTATGATCCAATTTGTACCTTATAATTAAAAGTATGACCCTTTAATATTAAAAAATTTATTACCATAGTAAAGGTTAAAATTAGTCAACCAATGTGTTCATGCAGAAGATAATATATAAAATGATATTAGAACCATTAAAAATTTTATTGTGTAATTATATTAAGTCCATATACTTATTATATAAAAATACATGACATTTTAGAATCATATTACCTGAGTTATACACATAGTATATTATAATATTTCATGTATTTCCAAAAATAACATAAATAATGTTTTCTAATAAACATTATTTTATTAAATGATTTGAAATTAATAAAAATATTATATTTTTTAAATTTAATAGTATATTTATTAAAATATAAACCAAAATTCATTTGTGGGTCTTTCTATTTTTATATAATATTCTTGACCCTTATAAAGTAAAAAAACTAATATCATGGTAATTGTAAAAGGGGTTAACTGGGGTTAAAAAAGAGATAAGGGTGAAAACATCACCTAAACATATAAAAATTTAATTTTATGAGAATATTTTTACTTATAATAATACTGTATTTTAATTATAATAATTTTAATATCTTTATTATCAAAATTAATTTCTATTAATTTAATAATTTTAGAAAACCCAAAAATGCACCTCCCCTCACTTATAAATGGGTTACTCCTCTACTCTATTTCTCGCAAAATTTTATCACTCCATCTCAAGAAATACCTACCTAAATCCCATAAAATTACCTCCCCAAATTATAGAGGTATTATTTTGGGCATGATACTAACTTAGAGGGATATAGGTGTAATTAAAAGGAGGTTTTCCAAAGAAGAGGTATAACTTTTAACCAAATATTTAAGTGTTATTTATTTATTATTTTACCCACTTAAAATATTCATAAAACAATATGAAATAATAAAACCAATATATTAAATACACTAAGATGTTTTTACGTTAATGAAATAAAAAATATAAATCTCCTCTCACATCAAATGGGAAACAAAACTATCATTCATGTGTACGACATACTACCGCCTCGCAAGTCTATGAAATCTTTTTTCCATAACTATCTCTCAAGGATGGTTATAATCTTGGATTTAATGTATATATATTATATTAATTATATAATTAAAATTGTGTAAATATAATATATTAACTATTTTATTACATTTCCATCTATTGAAAAATGATAATGTCGTTTGTACGTATGTGTGGATTATCATCTCCAGAAAGCGATGTGATATGTTCTTCATAACTACATCACATAGATATTATATATAAGTGAATTTAAATAAATTATATGATATTTATAATATAATAATCATTCATTAAATTTAGAATAAAACTTACATTATTTCCATTGTGATCATTGAAAAATGGAAACGTTACGCATGTGTATGTATGGCCTATCATCCCCAAGATTGTAACATGTTTTATTTTTTATAACTATCTTTCATGGTTGGTTTTGAAAGTATAATTGATGAATAAAAATGATGATTATTTCCTTATAATTACTCTATAAATTATAGAATAATTACCTCATTGACCATAGTCAACCTATTAAAGTCATATTGGATATATGAGTTGAATTTCATCAAAACAACCAACAAGAACTTAAGTAATTAAGTAATTTTATATAACATGGTAAAAAAAATAAAATAATAATAATAATAAACTTTAAAAATGTTATTAATTAAGTAAATAATTAACAAATTTTTTTATTTAAAAATATAAGGAACATATATGATGATTCATACTCGAGGTTTGGAACATTTTACTTTTAATAAAACCTCATTATAAATATTTTAAGGATTTACTTTATTAATTATTTTATTCCATGTACATATTATTAAAAAAAATATTGAAATAAATTAATTATAAATGAAATTTTATTTTTTTCATTACATTATTTAAAAAAAAATCAAAAAGAATCTATTTATGTATTTTATATTGATTGTTTTTACTTTCTTAATAGAAGGAAAAAAGGAATGTTTTGTTTTTAACATATGTGGTATCAATGAATTTACCCACCACTAAAACCATTATTCTATATTTGGATTCCTTTATAAGATTCCATGTTTTATTAAAATAAAAACCATCCTTCCCTTTTTCTGGGAATTTTAGTTTTGAAAATGGGTTTAATAAAAGAAAATGATATTTCAATATCCAAAAGTGTTTAATATATAGGTTCAAAAGAGTTTTTCAATGGATTTATGATGAAAATGTGAAAGATTAAAATGTTTTATTCTTGATATGGTCCTTGAGATTTTTTTCTTATATGGTCCTAGTATATCTATCCAATGTATTAGTAAATTATTATGTTCTCTAGAGAATAATGTTGGAAGTTAATCGTAATGGTTATTCTAATTATAAGTGTTATTATAAGGGTTCAAAGAAGATGACTCCCCAAGTAACCAATAAGATTTTTCTATGATTTAAAATGAGTTTTTATGGAAATAATTTTATTTTAAAATGTAATATAATGATCATTTTTTAAGGTAATATTATTCCCATTAGGGTAAAAAGGTATATATTTAATATAAAAATATTCATTGGTTCTAATGTTTTCTAGGAAAAAATAATGATTATGATTTTTTAGTTAGGTTATATTATAAAGTGTTTTATAAAATAAATTGGGTCGTAAAGTTGATTTCTTATGTAAGTAAACAATTATTTGAGCTCAAAGTTTATTATGTTAAAAGAAAACTCCTTTAAGATCTCATAGTTTTAAAATAGACTAAAAGGTTTCTATTATTTTTTATGTATCTTACTGAGTTTTTTTGTTCCCATACCACATTTTTAAAAAGAATTTTAGGTTTTAAGGATGATTGGGAACAAATAATAAGTCAAGTTGAAAATCTTAAATATTTTTCCGGAATAAAAACATATTCCTTTTTAAAAAAATTGTATTGTAATAAAAATGGATACTAAGAGGAAGTGTGCATCATGTATTGTATGGGTTTTTTATGTAAGAGTTATGACCTAATTATCTAAAATTATAAACCTAAAAATATCCTTGAAATTTAGGAAAGTGATTTATTTTCTAAATTTTTAGCTCACAGATTTTTTATGGTTGGGTCCTTATAGAAAACCTTGTGATTGAAAAGTGATTTGAGGGATTTAATTATTATTATTATTTTTGAATATCACTATAATTTTGGGAAACAATATATAATTAAATTATAATTTAAGAATATATAAATAATTATATTTCATGAATTTTGAGAATATTTTCAGGTTTATAGTTTTAGAGAATTATTTTATAAATCTTATATAAAAAATGTATTAAATAAATACTGGACACTTACACTTATTATCCATTTTTTCCATAATATAAAACATTTAAAAAGAAATATGTTTTCTCTTCATGAAAAAACATTATGATTTTAAAATTAACTTTTTCCTTATTTCGAATCATCCTTAAAACCCATGAAAAAACATTTAAAATATGGGATAATCACAAAAGTAGAGTAAGGTAGATTAAAAAATTAAACATATTAATCCGTATTAAAATCATGATATCATAAAAAGATTTTTCCTTTAACATAATACAATTTTTTCTAAAATAAACATTTTCAAGAAAATGAAATTAGATTTACCACCCAAATTTTTTCATAAAAAACTTTATAAGAATTCATAAATTAAAAAATAATCATCATGAGAGTTTCTTAGAAAACATGAGAATCCCTGAAAAATATTTCTTAAAAAGATACCTTGTTATCCTCAAATGAAATAATATATCATTTAAAATAATATAATTAGTTCACCTTTTGAAATGAAACAATTTCTATTGAAAATTTGACATCATTTGAGAGTATTGTAGGTTCCTTGGGACATCAACTACATTAAATCCTTACAAGAACTGTTGTATTTAGAATAAAAATTATGGTTAACTTCCAACATAGTTCTTTAGAGAACATAACCATTTCCCAATTCATTCGAGAGATATATAATCCTCATATAAACATAAACAATATCCAAGGACCATATTCTGAATAATGAATTTTAATATTTCATGTTTTCATCATAAATCCATTGAAAGACACTTTTGAACCCATAATGTAAAAAACTTTCTAATATCGGAATATTCTATAAAAACACATTTTTAAAAATAAAATAACTATAAAAATGTAAATAGAGTTTTTATTTGAATAAAACATGTAATATTATAAGAGAATCAAACTATCCAATATTGTTTGTGGAAGAAAAAAATAGCATGATGCCACATACATTAAAATAGAACAATCCTTTTTCATTTTGTAAAGAAAGTGAAAACTATCAATATAAATTATATAAAAAGATTAATTTAAAAAATTGAAAGAAATTAAAAATAGGAATAAAATTAACATTATAATTATTTTATTTACATATAAAAATTATTTTTATGAATATGTTCATGAAATAAAAATATTCATAAAATAAATCATTAAAACATTTAAAATGAGGTTTTTGAAGTAAATTATCCCTTACCTCAAGCCTGACACAACACATACGTTCCTTATCTTCTTAAATAATAAAATTATATTAATTATTTACTTAATTAATAACATTTTTATGTTTTTTATTATTCTTAATTTACATATTACCGCATTATATATAATTTTGTAATTAATTAAGTTCATATCAAATGTTTTGAAGATATTCAGCTCATATATCCAAGATGAATTCAGTAGGTTGACTATTCTCGATGAGGTAATTATACCATCATCTAAAAAGTAATAATAATTACATAATTATAATTTTTATACATATAATATAATTTTAAATCCAACCATGAATGATAGTTTTTAAAAATGAACTATGAGACAATCATGGAGATAGTAGGTCGTACATACACATGAGTAATGTATCCATTTTTCAATGATCCTAATGGAAAGTAGATAGGTGTTATTTTGAATTTCTAGAATTATTATTATATCATAAATATTATATAATTTCTTTAAATATGATTATATATATCAGCAATGTGGTTAGGGATGTAATTAATCAATACATTTATGTATTTTATAATTCAAAATGCTTTTTAATAATGAAGAAAAGAGGAGAAAAGTGCCCCTTTATAAGTGAGGAGAGGGTGCACTTGGAATTATTAAAAGTTTTAAATTAATATAAGCTAATTTTCAAAAAAATGGTTCAAAATGATACCCTTATCTTTAAGTTTTAATCTCTTGTTAACCCTTTTCACAATTATTGTGATATCAAAGAAAATTACTCTTTAGCGGTCAAGAAAGTTACCATGAAAGTAAAATGACCCATAAATGAACCATAGTTTATATATTAAACTATATATCATTATATTGGATGAATATAATATTTTTATGAATTTTAAATCATTTAAAAAAATATTTTTCATTATAAAATACCATTAATGTCATTTTCGGAAATATATGTAAAATTTTAAAATAATATACATTTAACCCATGTAAAATGGTTCCAAAATGTCATGAATTCTATAATAATTAATATAGGATCTAAATATAATTATTCAATAATTTTTTTATAGGTTTTTTATATCATTTTAGACCTTATATTTTGGATTAACCCATTTATTAACAAAGTTTATCCTTAACTACAGTAAAGACTTTTTTAGTATTGAAGGGTTATAATATTAATTATAAGGTAAAAATTGGATGATGTATGGAAAAGGGGTGAAATTTTAAACCATTTATCTTCCAAATTTTTCTATTGAATTTTTTATATGATTTTTATATAATTTAATAAAATATTGTTTAACCTAAAATACTATTAATGTCATTTTAAGATCTATTCAAATAATTTGACTTTAAAAACAAATTCAAAGAAATTAAATTAGAAAATAACAAATTAAAACAACTTTAATATGTTATATTTATCTTCATAATTCTTTTAAAACATTAAAAACCCCAAAAATTTTACTTTTAGTGTTTTTAAAATCATTTTATTGATTTTTTTACTACTTGCACGAGTGTTGTGTCGGCATTTCATTAGCATTTAAAGTAATTTTTTCATCACTAAAAATTAAAAATAAATTTTAATGATAACAAAAAATAATATTTTAATTAAAAATTTATAATTAAACAAAAGTTTTTTATCCTTGTAAAATAATTTTATAGATGTTAAAAGTAAGATAGTGACATTTTTTACATTATATTTACCTAAAATAATATATGAGTAATATTCAATGAAAAATGGCACAAAATTGCCATAAATATCAATATTATATGAGTATTCATAAAAATATCATCTAATATATTAAAGGAATGTGTTAGGGTAATTTTTTGTCCTAATTGTATTATTTATAACATTAATTACTCGATTTACCCTTACTGAGTTAACAATATTTACTGAGATTACTATTCATAATGAAAAAATATTAAAGAGAATTATTTCAAAAAATTTAACCTCATGATTCCAAACACGTAATAAATTTTTCAAGATTCAATTTCTAGAAGTGGAAGTAACTAATTTTGATATAAATGTATAAAATGGAACGAAAAACAGTTTTTTTAGAAAAACATGTTTTATGCCAAAAAATGAACATATACCCAAATTAAGTACATTTCTTATTCCTATGTAATTATATATATTATAAATAACTAAATAATTATTTTTAACTTTAATATCAGATTTAATTCATAATGACACTTTTAAATAAAAAATAAAATTTCTTAAAGAAATTGTTATTTTTCACAGTTCACTAAAAAATCAATATTTTCAT
This sequence comes from Viscum album, assembly GCA_963277665.1. NCBI lineage: Eukaryota > Viridiplantae > Streptophyta > Magnoliopsida > Santalales > Viscaceae > Viscum > Viscum album. Next base: position 817,642,436 of record OY728146.1, on the reverse strand, counting down.
AAATATATAGAAAAAATTACCCTAATATATTTTTTATATGTGTTTTTTAAAAAAAAAAAAATTTTACCAAATCAAATTTATATACATTTCAGAATTTAATTATTATATTTTCTCTCAAAAATCGATAAAAAGTATTGTCACGACCTGACCTAATCATGGCTCAAGCCTCAACTACCCCCAGCCCACCTCCATAGGCCATGGGTGTAAACAAGCCCCAAAAGACATATAGTAAATGGGAGAAATTTTCTAAATGTACTTGTACACACACTTTACTATATTAGTGTAGAAGTATAGAGGAATAATAATAAAAAGATGCAACAACTAGAATATAAACCAATCATGAAAAACTTCTAGGGTGTACAAGAGTACGAAAATGAAACTAAAAAGTAAAGGAAAAAATGAATTCCCAACTAGAAAGATGTACTAAGATGAAAAAACAGTAAGGTAGAAGTTCTAAAATATTCCATCTCTTGATCTCAAGGCTCCAACCATCGTATGTGGTCCAATGCAGAAAGTGTCCCTAAGCTCCACTAGAGTCACCACCGACCTCTATGTCGTATGTATAATACATAAAATGTGTGGGAAAATCTGATGAAGGGGTAAGTATATACGTACCGAGTAAGATGCCCTAAAAACTGAAGGGGGGGAATAATAGACACGATAGCAATAGACAGAAAACCTTGCAACTTAAATCACGAGAGTAAACAAGATCCAACGACATGGATACACACACACATACACACACACACACACACACACACACACATATATATATATATATACACTCAATCCAAATAAAACCAAATAAGAGATAAGGGTATCCCCATATCATATCCCATCTTAGGAAAAGAGTGACAACGGTTTCATAAGTCCATCAACAATACCCAAAATCTTGTGTGTATGCCCATAAGTAATCAGGTGGGGGCCCACACCTCTCTACTATGTCACACAATCGATGGGGGAAAATATCCCAGTAGAGTACCCAATCCTCAGTGTGTCAGGGGCATGCCTCTCAATAAGTATCCATAGTGGACATGCACTCTGATGTGTCAGCAGGTTCCACTATATAGCTAGAGTACCCACAACCTGGTGTGTCTTGGGGATTCCACTATAGTGTCATGAAGACCCACACCCTATCCGATAAGGGGTTAAAATCGGTAGATATAGGACTAAATGTTGGTTACCTTAGGAGGTACACTCTATAGGTTCAAGACCTACACTCTATTACATTAGGGGGTTTGACTCTAGTGTCCTGAGAACCCATGCCCCATCGAATAGGAGGTCTACACAGTAGATAGAGGACTTGTACCCTAGCCCATAGGGGGGTTCACTATATTGTAATGAGGACCCACTCCATATCCAATAGGAGGTACCACTCGATAGATAGAAGACACGCGTCAGGGTCCATCATAGGGGTCCACTCTGGTATCATTAGAACCAACTCCCTATCCAATAGGGGCGTTCCACTCGGTAAATAGAGGATATACACCGTAGTCTGTCAGGGTGGTTCCACTCTAGTGTCTCCAGTGATCCTCTTCTTGATCACTATCATCGTCAAGTGATGCCTAAATAATCATCATTCCCAAAACATCTAGTGTCACATCTAGAGATCCACTATAGAGGCCACCATAATGTTACATGTAGAAAAAAACTCATGAAAATCTACTAGAGGGACAAAGTATAATTAAAAAACAAAGTAGATATGGGGTGTAAAAGCTTCCTCAAAATGAAAGGTAGGGTGAACGATGTGTGAGTTCACTCATACAGAGTGTGGTCCCACTCTATCGCATAGACATGTCCCTGATGGTACACAGTTTGATGCCCATATATGTATACATGGCTTGTAGGGGGTAAACACAGCATGTCTGAGCCACTCAGGGTCCTACCCATGTATCATGGTTGTATTCGTGTTGGTTAGACCATATTTGTGTACTTAGGTACATAGTGTGTCGCTCCACATGGGGTTCCACCGATATCTCTGGTCATTTTTGTATACTTCAGCACATGGAGTGTGCCTATCCATGCTTATACCCATGTATTTCTGGAGTACAAGATGGGCTGCCAGAACAAGGTCACACATCTTGTGGGGAACTCACACAACATGTTATACATATAATTCCATGAAACCCTAGTTCTTGTAGCCAAGTCACTACATGTCGTGTGTTATTCATGCTACATGGAATATAGTTGTTATTTTCATAGAATGTTAGATCGGAACTACATGCTCTAGATTTAGTCATTTTACTATATAATATGACCTTTTCTCCTCCTGAAAATGCTGGATCTATCTCCGACCAGTGATTTATGGTCATCTAGTGGCCGAAAATCGGTATCTAGTTCTTATACATGTATCCCACACACCTTGTGTGTATACCAAGATTCCACCCTTTAAGATATTTATTTTTATTGTCAAAATGATCACCCATAACTCAAAATCCAACCTAATCCATCCATGGTTTGTCAATCCATCCGTCTCACATGAATCCATCACAAATACAGGGGTCTAATCTCGCACAGTCATGCCTATAAATGTTTATCTAATACCCCATAGGATGATCCATGAAGATAGTGAATAATTTTTTGGAGAAAGGCACAACAAAAATGTTTTAACAATAATTAGACAATAGTTCTTGGAAAATGAATACAATTGTGTGATTTGGAGTTATAAAACATTTGACTAATTAAATTAATTTCAATACATAGGTGCATGAAATTTTCCCCAATTGGCACAGATCAAATAAAGGGATTGAGCATTATCAAAAATTTAATCAAATAAAGTAGAAGACACAATTGATGAGTCTTATCCAGAGATTGGATCATTTTTATTTAAATAACATGATCTCTAATGATTGATAGGTTTCATTATGTTTATTGCGCTTTGATCTGCTTCAATATGGGGTCTCTTCATCATATGGTTCGACTTCCCAATGGAATGAGAGGAATAACACTCTCAATTATCCCAGGGTTTAAATGTTACACCTATAGAATTTCATAGTGGTGTATTTAAGGTAAAACCAAAATTAACTTAATTTTTTTTAATTAATTAAATTAATTATTTAATTAACCAATTGAATATGTTATCAATTGTCACAATATCGAAACTCCCCACACTGAAATATTTTAGGTCTCACCTAGGGTAAAAATCGCATTATAGAATCAACCATGGTCTTGAATTTTTGAACTGAGATTTTCTTTAAGAGTTATCCCATTTTCATTAAGAAATTGTTCACATGAAATATAAATTATATTTAATATTTTTAAAAAATTAATTCTGGGCACACAGGTCCTCAGAATTACAATTCGTCTTAACACTAGCTCTGAATATGTGTGTCTGTGTGTGTGTTTGTAAATTTATTACAAGGTAAAAACCGGGTCACTACAATAATTTTAAAGAAAATGAATTTTTGAAGAATAAAATAACTTTACCAAAAATTGAGTTCTTATTTAATAATAATTAATCAATAAATTTTTATTCAATAGAAATTTTATCACGTTATTTCAAGGTAAGAACTGGGTTTTTACAATCATTTTCAAGAAAATAAATTTTTTAAGAATAAAATAACTTTACTAAAAATTGAGGTCTTATTAAATAATCATTAATCAATAAATTTGTATTCAATAGGAATTTTATACATATATTTTATCATATGGTAAATTCTATTCATAACATACAATCCAGTGGTAGGTTATAAAGTTCATATTTAGATAATAATATTTTGTGTTTTTTTAAGATCAGTGTTTTGAATCTTGTATACTATTGAACATGGTCTTCCTTTTAAAATATATGGATATTATATTCTCCCCAATTTAATAAATAATTCCCTCACAATTTTAACTTCATATGGTTAATCAATTCTCTTACATTTGAAAACAACATTTTTGAAAACCCACATTGTGAAAAGAGTTAATTAAACATCCCCTTTAAAAGTGAGAATGAGAAATACAAAGTTCATATAGAATAACACACAACAAGGTTTCCAAATAAGAAAAAATTAGTGGGAAGTGAAAATATAGACATGGAGGAAAACATAATGTAAAAATAATTATGGAAAGGTATAAAGAACAGTGATCGCAAGAATTAAAAAGATCAAGATAAATTTAATTATCAGAGAACCGTAAACCAAAGAAATTTGAAAAATACCATTAATTCATTATAAATGTAGGTAATATGATAAAATTTTTATTTAAATATACATTTCTTAGATATTAGAAATTCTTTTACCATATTAAATAATAACATAAATAAATATACATACTTAAAAATTACAATTTCATGCTTTAATCAATTTCCACCTCAATATCATATTTTTCTCTAATGATGGGTATTCAAGAATAATTTTTCATTCTTGAAGCACAAAAATAAAATTATAATGGATCAAAAAATAAAATTATATTAATGATTTAATTTTTTAATAACATTTTCATGTTTTTTATTCTTTTTATTTTATTTAAATCCATGATATATGTTGGAATCATCATGAATTAATTGTGTTTTAATGATCAAAAATTCTATTTAGTCTATAAACCTTGTTAAATCTATGTAATATATCTCATATCAAATGAACAGTTGTTTAGTAAAATCTATCCAAAGATCTTATGTGTTATACACTCAGTTTGATTATTGTACACTATATTTGATTTACCTTTATAATAATTTATTTAACAAGTGATTAAGTGTAACTCATTCTATGAATATCATTACTTAAGTATGAATACAAATATTCGGCTACATCTGAGACACCGTGATTTTACCAACAGTTAAGTCTTTCTGGAAAAGTAACCAGACACCGTAACCAGACGCCATGACCAGACACTCTGAACCAGACACCGTTAACCAGACACCTTGAACCAGACACATTAACTAGACACCGTAACCAGATGTCGTGACCAGACACCATGAACAAGACACCGTAACCAGACACCATAACCAGACACCGTGGTGAGCTAGAAAGAGTAACCAGACAATGTGACCAGACACCGTGAATGAGACACCGTGAATAAGATACTATGAATGGGATATTGTAAATGAGAAGCTGTGAATGAGACACCATGAATAAGACATTGTGACCAGAAGACACTATGATCAACCAAACACCGTGACCAGGATACACTGTTTCAAGAAGACACTGGTTCAAGGAGACACCATTCCTTGATATACTGTGACACAATTTCTTAATCTGTTTTGTCATTTTCAGTTTAATCTATAATGGTCATATTTGAATTTTTTAAATGCACTGATGTAATTAATGTTTCTTTTTAGACATGTCACCTGACAATACAAGGTACGAGGTGGAGAATATATGAAACTTGTCGTCTCCAATAAATTCACTCCTAGATAAAAGAGTAGTGCGGCCCAGAAAAATCTACTACACAAAAAGGAGAAACAAGTGGGTGTGAGCATGAAAATGAAGAACACACTTAGATAAATTTTGGAGAAATAATTGACACATGCAACTTGACACTGTCGAAGAACACACGAAGCATACTTGAATCCTGAGAACATCTTCACACTGTCAAACACCATAAAGAACACACACTAAATGTGTTGGCTTGCGACACTATATTTTCCATTCAAGGACTTTATTTCTACATCTAAGTCATCTCACAAGTCTAGAGCTATTAAGACTAACACTCAGAGCAATTGTGAACTCATCTCAATATTTCTTCTCTATTGTGTATCGTTTTATTAGCTTTCAAGCAGTGTGTGTATCAGTATAACTACACGCTCTGTCTCCTTCTTTAAACTAAAGGATACAACATATCCTTTCATAAACATCTTTTTACACTTGTGTATACCCATGGATAAGTGTGGAAGAGGTCCCTATGTATCCTAGTAGTTTGTACCCTTGAAAAATTGTGAAAGAGGTCATGTGACCTAGAAAGTCCTTTGTACTGTTGTTAACCCCGATACATGGAGTGGATCAAGTTTATTTATATAATATTCTTAGTGATAGGTGATCACTAAGTAGAGTGGACTAAGTCTTTACTTGAGACTGAACCACATGTTTTATATCCATTATGCAGCTCAAGTCAGTCTTCTCTGTTTTACTGTTTTACAGTATAATCCATAAATCACTAAATTTACTTTGATAGTTAATCTTGGAAAGAAGTTATAATTGTATTGTCTTAGTATAATAGCTTCAAAATTAATGTTAATAACTGATATTAAAATTAATAATAATTAATCAATATTATAAGAAGTTATTTATATAGTCAAACTTTCATAACATTATTAATTTGATTAACTGGGATATTTTTAACTTTATTGGGGAAACTTACAGTCATGTGTACTGTTGTTAACCCAAATCCGGGTTGTAGATAAATTTTATTTATATAAACTACTTGGTGGTAGGTGATCACCAAGTGGAGTGGATTAGGTCTCGACTTGAGACTTAACCACTTGTTTTATATCCAATGTGCTTCTTAACTTGGTCTTCTCTTTTTTACTACTTTACTATATAATCCAGAAATCACTAAATTTACTTTGATAGTTAATCTTGGAAAGAAGTTATAATTGTATTGTATTAGTAGAATATCTTCAAAATTAATGTTAACAACTGATATTAAAATTATTGAGAATTAATCAATCTTCTAAGAAGTTATTTAAACAGTCAAACTTTTATAATGGTATTACATTGATTAACTATGTTGTATTTAACTTTATTGGGGAAACCTATTTTAGGAATACTTTTTAACAAGAATTTTTTTATAGATACTCAATTCACCCCCCCCCCCCCTCCCTCTTGAGTAATCTACTCCGACCAACATTTGGTATCAAGGGATGTGTTTAAGGACTCTGTTTAAACTTATTCAATTGTGATTATAGTTTTACATTAAATATCTATAAAAATCAGTTAATTCTAAATTTCTATCTCTTTAATAGTATCTCTTTATTATGGATAATAGATTGGAATGTGTTGGAACCAACATACCACCATTCTTTAATAGAACCAACTATGCTCAATGGAAAATTAAAATGAAAATACATTTAGAAAGTTTGGGTTTTGAAATTTGGTCTTCCATTATTGATGAATATAAGATTCATGCTACTAATAGAATCACTTGTGATGAACCTACGAAAACTGCCTACAATAACAACTGCAAAACCATGAATTATTTACATTGGTCATTAGAAGATGAAGAATTCAATAAAATTTCTTCTTGTAAAACTACCCATGAAATTTGGGATACCTTGTATATTTCACATGAAGACACATCCAGTGTAAAAGAAATGAGACTTAATACTTATACTATAAAATATGATAACTTTAAAATGAAATCTGATGAGTCTATTTCTGACATGTATCTTAGGTTCAACGAGGTTTTCAACACAATGATTTCTCTTAGAAGAGACGTCACTGCTAAGGAACAGATCATGATAATTCTCCTATGTCTACCTGACAGATGGAGCGGAACCTCTGTATCTATTAGATAATCATGTGACATCATCAGGCTACCTGTAAAAGAACTCATTGGGAAATTGATGATGTATGAAGAAGAACTGAAAGTCAACAAGGAATAGGAGGATGAACCAAAAAAGAAATATGTGGCATTCAAGACCACGACATCTAAACACAAAGGCAAAGGAAAATTGGAAGCTTCTGTATAATGTTCCATTAGTAAAAAATCATCACCTAACAGTGATGAGGAGATGGCTCAATTAGCCAGAAGATTTAAAAGATTTTACAAGAATAAGAAATTTTTAGAAAGCCTAACTTCAAGGGAAAATATGACCAAAAAGGAAGTTGGAAGAAGTATTGGAAAATAAGTGGCAAGACTGATGATATTATCTGCTATGAATGTAAGCGCAAAGGACATATCAAGGCTTAATGTCCAAATCTCATGTACAAAAATAGATATGAGGACAAGGATAGGAAGTATAAAAAGGAAATGAAGGCAACCTGGAGTGATTCTGAGGAAAGTTCAAGCGACTCAGAAACATCTCATGAAAAACAAGATAACAAATCCAATATGTGTTTTATGAAAAACACATCTAAAGTAACATGGGACTCTGTACATGATTCATACTATTCGGGAGATGATAGTGTCTCTGAAAATATGAAAAATGAATAAATGTATGAATACTGTAATATGCTTGAAGAAACATGTAATGAACCAAAAGATAAAGATAAATATTTGAAGAAACAACATGCTCTTACTGTGGCTATTAAATATTAACTCACGACTAAAAAAGAGAAAAATGATCAACTACTCAAGGTGAACAATGAATTAAAAATGTCTAATGAGAAATTAAATAATGACTTAGAAAATTTTACAAATGGTAAAAATACTCTTACTCAAATTCTAGGTAAACAAATTTCACCTAAATACAATACCAGAATTGGTTATCAAACTGGAAAAATAAATCTTGGTAGAACAAAATTTTTTTATAAATCAAGGACATATAGTTTTATTCTCAGTTTGGGACACAAATCAAGTAGTTCAAGTTATGATACACTTTTTATTGTTTCAAGTTTTTCTGGACCAAATAAAGTTAATTTTTCAAATATCTTACATTATTCTTATAGGAAACCTAATAGGTATTTTATGATTCAAAATGATTTTTAATTATGAAGAAAAGAGGAGAGGAGTGCCCATTTATAAGTGAGGCAAGGGTGCAGTTGGAATTATTAAATGTTTTAAATTAATATAAACTAATTTTCAAAAAAATGGTACAAAATGATACCCTTATCTTTAAGTTCTAATCACTTGTTAACCCTTTTCACAATTACTTTGATATCAAACAAAATTACTCTTTAGAAGTCAAGAAAGTTACCATGAAAGTAAAATGACCAATAAATGAACCATGGTTTATATATTAAACCATATATCATTATATTGGATGAATATAATATTTTTATGAATTTTAAATCATTTAATAAAATATTTTTTATTATAAAATACCATTAATGTCATTATCTAAAATACATGTAATATCTTAAAATAATATGCATTTAACCCATGTAAAATGGTTTCAAAATGTCATGAATTATATAATAATTAATATAGGATATAAATATAATTATTTAATAATTTTTTATAGGTTTTTATATCATTTTAGACCTTATATTTTGGATTAACCCATTTGTAAACAAATTTTATCCTTAACTGCAGTAACAACTTTTTTAGTATTAAAGGTTTATAATATTAATTATATGGTAAAATTAGATCATGTATGGAAACGGTGTTAAATTTTAAACCATTTATCTTCCAAATTTTTTTATTGAAATTTTTTTATGATTTGTATATAATTTAATAAAATATTTTTTAACCTAAAATAATATTAATTTCATTTTAAGATCTATTCAAATAATTTGACTTTGAAAACAAATTCAAATAAATTTAATTAGAAAATAAAAATTTAAAACATCTTTAATATGTTATATTTGTCTTAGCAATTCTTTTAGAACTTTAAAAAACCCAAAAATATTACTTTTACTGTTTTTAAAATCATTTTCTTGATTATTTTTACTACTTGCACAAGTGTTGTGTCGGCATTTCATAAGCATTTAAGGTAATCTTTTCATCACAAAAAATTAAAAAAAAATTTTAATGATAAAAAAATTAATATTTTAATTAAAAATTTATAATCAAACAAATTTTTTTTTATCCTTGTAAAATAATTTTATAGATGTTAAAAGAAAGATAGTAACATTTTTTTACTTTATATTTACTTAAAATAATATATGAGTAATATTCAATGAAGAATGGCACAAAATTGCCATAAATTTTAATATTATATGAGTATTATTAAAAATATCATCTAATATATAAAAGGAACGTGTTAGGGTAATTTTTTTTCCTAATCATATTATTTTTAACATTAATTACTCGATTTACCCTTACTAAGTTAACTATATTTACTGAGATTACTATTCATAATGAAAAAATATTAAAGAGAGTTATTTCACAAATTTTAACCTCACGATTCCAAACACGTAATACATTTTTCAAGATTCAATTTCTATAAGTTGAAGCAACCAATTTTGATATAAATGTATAAAATGGAACAAAAATCAATTTTTTTAGAAAAGCATGTTTTAAGCCCAAAAATGAACATATACCCAAATTAAGTACATTTCTTATTCCTTTCTAATTATATATATTATAACTAACTAAATAATTATTTTTTTACTTTGAGATCTGATTCAATTCATAATGAAACTTTTAAATAAATAATAATAATTTTTAAAGAAATCATTATTTTTTACAATTCACTAAAAAATCAATATTTTCATCAATATATAGAAAAAAATTGCCCTAATATATTTTTTATATGTGTTTTTTTTTAAAAAATTATCAAATCAAATTTATATACATTTCAGAATTTAATTATTATATTTTCTCTCAAAAATCAATAAAAATTATTGTCACGACCCGACCCAATCATGGCTCAAGCCTCAACTACCCTCAGCCCGCCTCCATAGGCCATGGGTGTAAACAAGCACCAAAAGACATATACTAAATGGGAGCACTTTTCTAAATTTACTTGTACATACACTTTACTTTCTTAATGTAGAAGTATAGAGGAATAATAATAAAAAGATGCAACAACTAGAATATAAACCAAGCATAAAAACTTCTAGGGTGTACAAGAGTATGACAATGAAACTAAAACGTAAAGGAAAAAATGAATTCCCAACTAGAAAGATGTCCTAACTTGAAAAAACAGTAAGGTAGAAGTGCTAAAATATTCCAGCTCCTGATCTCAAGGCTCCAACCACCGTATGTGGTCCAATGCAGAAAATGTCCCTAAGCTCCTCTTGAGTCACCACCAACCTATCTGTCATATGTATAATACATAAAATGTGAGGGAAAATCTGATGAAGGGGTAAGTATATACATACCCAGAAAGATGCCCTAAAATCTGAAGGGGGGGAATAAGAGACACGATAGGAATAGACAGCAATCCTCGTAACTTAAATCATGAGAGTAAACAAGATCCAACGACATGGATACACACACACACAGACACACACACACACACACACACACACATATATATATATATATATACACTCAAACCAAATAAAACCAAATATGATATAAGGGTATCTCCATATCATATCCCATCTCAGGAAAAGAGTGCCAACAGTTTCAGAAGTCCATCAACGATACCCAAAATCTTGTGTGTATGCCCATAAGTAATCAGGTGGGGGCCCACACATCTCCACTATGTCACGCAATCGATGGGGGAAAATCTCCAAGTAGAGTACTCAATCCCTAGTGTGTTAGGGGCATGCCTCTCAATAAGTATCCATAGTGGACATGCACTCTGATGTGTCAGTGGGTTCAACTACATTGGTAGAGTACCCACACCATGGTGTGTCTTGGGGCTTCAACTATAGTGTCACGAGGACCTACACCCTATCTAATAGGGGTTAAAATCAGTTGATATATGACTAAATTCTAGTTGCCTTAGGTGGGTACACTGTATAGGTTCAGGACCTACACCCTGTTACATTAGGGGGTTCGACTCTAGTGTCCTGAGAACCCATGCCCCATCGAATAGGAGGTCTACACAGTAGATAGAGGACTTGTGCCCTAGCCCATTGGGGGGTTCACTCTAGTGTAATGAGGTCCCACTCTATATGAAATAAAAGGTACCACTCAGTAGATATAAGACACACGTCGGGGTCCATCATTGGGGACCACTCTAATATCATGAGAACCCACTCCTTATCCAATAGAGGCGTTCCACTTGGTAAATAGAGGGTATGCACCATAGTCCATCAGGGTGGTTCCACTCTAGTGTCTCTAGTGATCCTCTTCCTGATCACTATCATCGTCGAGTGCTACCTAAATAATCATCATTCCCAAAACATCTGATGTCGCATCTACAGATCCACTATAGAGGCCACCATCATGTTACATGTAGAAAAAACTCATGAAAAGCTACTGGAGGGACAAATTATAATTGAAAAACAAAGGAGATATGGGGTGTAAAAGATTCCTCGGAATGAAAGGTAGGGTGAATGATGTGTGAGTTCACTCACACAGAGTGTGGTCCCACTCCATCGCATAAACATGTCCCTGATGGTACACAATTTGATGCCCATATATAGATACATGGCTTATAGGGGGTATACACAGCATGTTTTAACCACTCGGGGTCCTACCCATGCTTCATGGTTGTATTCGTGTTGGTGAGCCCATGTTCATGTACTTAAGTACAGAGTGTGTCACTCCACATGGGGTTCCACCCATATCTCTGGTCTTTTTTGTGTACTTCAGCACATGGAGTGTGCCTGGCCATGCTTATACCCATATATTTTAAGATTACAAGCTGGGCCACCAGAACAAGGTCGCACATCTTGTGGGGAACTCTCACAACATGTTATACATATAATTATATGAAACTCTAGTTGTAGCCAAGTCACTACATGTCATGTGTTATTCATGCTACATGGAATATAGTTGTTATTTTCATAGAATGTTAGATCTGAACTAAATGCTCTATATTTAGTCATTTTACCATATAATATGACATTTTCTCCTCTTGAAAATGGTGGATCTATCTCCGACCAGTGATTTATGGTCATCTAGTGGCCGAAAATTGGTATCTAGTTCTTATACATGTATCCCACACACCTTGTGTCTATACAGAGATTCCACCCTTTAAGATGTTGGTTTTGATTGTCAAAATGATCACCCATAACTCAAAATCCAACCTAATCCATCCATGGTTTGTCAATCCATCCCCCGCACATGAATCCATCACAAATACAAGGGTCTAATCTGGCACGATCATGCCTTTAAATGTTTAGCTAATATCCCATAGGATGATCCATGAATATAGTGAATAATTTTTTGGAGAAAGGCACAAAAAAAATGTTTTAACAGTAACTAGACAATAGTTCTTGGAAAATGAATACAATTGGGTGATTTGGAGTTATAAAACATTTGACTAATTAAATTAATTTCAATACACAGGTGCATGAAATTGTCCCCAATTGGCACAGATCAAATAAAGGGATTGAGCATGCTCAAAAATTTAATCAAATGAAGTAGAAGACACAAATGATGAGTATTATCCAGATATTGGATCATTTTTCTTTAAATAACATGCTCTTTAATGATTGATAGGTGTCATTGTGTTTATTTCTCTTCGATCTACTTCGATCTGGGGTCTCTTAATCATATGGTTCGACTTCCCAATCGAATGATAGGAATAACACTCTCAATTATCCCAGGGTTTAGATGTTACACATATAGAACTTTAATAGTGGTGTATTTAAGGTAAAACCGAAATTAATTTAATTTTTTTAATTAATTAAATTAAAAATTTAATTAACCAATTGAATTTGTTTTCAATTGTCACGATATTGAAACACCCCACACTGAAATATTTTAGGTCGCACCTAGGGTAAACATCGCGTTATAGAATCAACCATGGTCTTGAATTTTTTGAACTGATATTTTCTTTAAGAGTTGTCCCATTTTCATTAAGAAACTGTTCACATGCAATATAAATTATATTTAATATTTTTCTAAATTTAATTCTGGGCACACATATCCTCAAAATTACAAGCCGTTTTAGCACTGGCTCTGAATATATATATATATATATATCAATTTATTACAAGGTAAAAACTGGGTCACTGCAATAATTTTCAAGAAAATGAATTTTTTAAGAATAAAATAGCTTTACCAAAAATTGAGTGCTTATTTAATAATCATTAATCAATAATTTTTTATTCAATAGAAATTTTATCAAGTTATTTCAATGTAAAACTGGTTTTTTACAATCATTTTCAAGAAAATAAATTTTTGAAGAATAAAATAACTTTACTAAAAATTGGGTGCTTATTTAATAATCATTAATCAATAAATTTGTATTCAATAGGAATTTTATACATATATTTTATAATATGGTTAATTCTATTCATAACATATAATTCAATGGCTGGGTAATAAAGTTCATATTTAGATATTAATATTTTGTGGTTTGTTTAAGATCAGTGTTTTGAATCTTGTATACTATTGAACATGGTCTTCCTTTTAAAATATATGGATATTATATTCTCCCCAATTTAATAAATTATTCCATCACAATTTTTAACTTAATATGGTAAATCAAGTCTTTTACATTTAAAAACACCATTTTTGAAAACCCACATTGTGAAAAGGGTTACATAAACTTCCCCTTTAAAAGTGAGAATGAGAAATACAAAGGTCGTATAGAATAACACACAAAAAGGTTTCCAAATAGGAAAAAATTAGTGGGAATTGAAAATATAGACATGAAGAAAAACATAATGTAAAAATAATGATGGAAAGCTATAGAGAACAGTGATCAGAAGAATTAAAATGATCAAGATAAATTTAATTATCAGAGAATCATAAACCAACGAAATTTGAAAAATACCATTAATTCATTATAAATGTAGGTAATATGATAAAATTTTTATTTAAATATAAATTTCTTAGATATTAGAAATTCCTTTACCATATAGAATAATACCATAAATAAATATACATACTTAAAAATTATATTTTCATGCTTTAATCAATTTCCACCTCAATCTCATCTTTTTCTCTATTGATGGGTATTCAAGAATAATTTTTCATGCTTGAAGAACAAAAATAAAATTATAATGGATCAAAAAATAAAATTATATTAATGATTTAATTTATTAATAAAATTTTCATGTTTTTTATTCTTTTTATTTTATTTACATCCATGATATATGTTGTAATCATCATATATTAATTTTGATTTAATGATCACAAATTCTATTTAGTCTATAAACCTTGTTAAATCTATGTAATCTATCACACATCAAACGTACAGTTGTTTAGTAAAAGTTATCCAAAGATCTTATGTGCTATACACTCAGTTTGATTATTGTACATTATCTTTGATTTAACTTTATAATAATTTCATTGACAAGTGATTAAGTATAACCCATTCTATGAATATCATTACTTAAATATGAATACAGATATTCGGCTACATCTGAGACACCGTGAGTCTGCCAACTGTTAAGTATTTTTAGAAAAGTATCTAGACACCGTAACCAGACACCGTAACTAGATGTCATAACCAGACACCGTGAACCAAACACCGTGAACCAGACGCCTTGAACCAGACACTGTAACCAGACACCATAATAAGACATCGTGACCAGACACTGTGAACAAGACACCATAACCAGACACTGTAACTAGACACCGTGACCAGGCACCATGAACCAGACATAGTAACCAGACACCATGACCAAACACCGTGAATGAGACACCGTGAATGAGATACTATGAATGGGACATCGTAAATGAGATGTTGTAAATGAGACACCATGAATAAGACATTGTGACCATAAGACGCTATGATCAACCAAACACCGTGACCATGAGACACCGTTTCAAGAAGACACTGGTTCAAGGAGACACCATTCCTTGATATACTGTGACACAATTTCTTAATCTGTTTTGTCATTTTCAGTTTAATCTCTAATGGTCATATTTGAAGTTTTTAAATGCACTGACATAATTAATGTTTCTTTTTAGACATTTCACCTGACAATACGAGGTACAAGGTGGAGAATATATGCAACTTTTCATCTCCAATAAATTCACTCCTAGAGAAAAGAGTAGTGCGGCCTAGAAAAATCTACTACACAAAAAGGAGAAACAAGTGGGCATGAGCATGAAAATGAAGAAAACACTTAGATAACTTTTGGAGAAATAATTGGCACATGCAACTTCACACTATCGAAGAACACACAAAGCATACTTGAATCTTGAGAACATCTTCGCACTGTCAAACACCATAAAGATCACACACCAAACGTGTTGGCTTGTGACACTCTATTTTCCATTCAAGGACTTTATTTCTATATCTAAGTCATATCAGAAGTCTAGAGCTATTAAGACTAACACTCATAGCACTTATGAACTCATCTCAATATTTCTTCTTTATTGTGTATCATTTTATTAGCTTTTAAGCAGTGTGTTTATCAGTATAACTACACGCTCTGTCTCCTTATTTAAACTGAAGTATACAACATATCCTTTCATAAACATCTTTTTACACTTGTGTATAGACATGGATAAGTGTGGAAGAGGTCCCTGTGTGGCCTGGTATTTTGTACCCATGAAAAACTATGGAAGAGGTTGTGTGACCTAGACAGTCCTTTGTATTGTTGTTAACCCCGATCCAGGGTGTGGATCAAGTTTATTTATATAAACTTCTTGGTGATAGGTGATCAAAAAGTGGAGTGTATTATGTCTTGACTTGAGACTGAACCACATGTTTTATATCTGTTATGCTACTCAAGTCAGTCTTCCATGTTTTACTGTTTTACTATATAATCCATAAATCACTAAATTTATATTGATAGATAATCTTAGAAAGAATTTATAATTGTATTGTCTTAGTAGAATAGATTCAAAAGTAATGTTAATAACTGATATTAAAATTATTAATAATTAATCAATATTCTAATAAGTTATTTAAATAGTAAAACTTTCATAACCTTATTACTTTGATTAACGGGGATATATTTAACTTTATTTGAGAAACCTACAGTCATGTGTACTGTTGTTAACCCCAATACAGGTTGTAGATCAAGTTTATTTATATAAAATTCTTGGTGGTAGGTGATCACCAAGTGGAGTGGATTAGGTCGCAACTTGAGACTGAACCACTTGTTTTATATCCAATGTGTTGCTTAACTTAGTCTTCTCTGTTTTACTGCTTTACTGTATAATCCAGAAATCACTAAATTTACTTTGATAGTTAATCTTGGAAATAAGTTATAATTGTATTGTCTTAGTAGAATAGATTCAAATTTAATGTTAACAACTGATATTAAAATTACTGAGAATTAATCAATCTTCTAAGAAGTTATTTAAACAGTCAAACTTTCATAACTGTATTACATTAATTAACTATGTTTTATTTAACTTTATTGGGGAAACCTATTGTAAGAATACTTTTTAATGAGAATTTTTTTATAGATACTCAATTCACCCCCCCCCCCCTCCCTCTTGAGTAATCTACTCCGACCAACATTTGGTATCAAAGGATGTGTATAAGGACTCTGTTTAAACTTATTCAATTGTGATTGTAGTTTTACATTAAATATCTATAAATTTCTGTTAATTCTAAATTTCTAGCTCTTTAAAAGTATATCTTTATTATGGATAATAGATTGGAAGGTTTTGCAACCAACATACCACCATTCTTTAATGGAACCAACTATGCTCAATGGAAAATTAAAATGAAAATGCATTTAAAAAGTTTGGGTTTTGAAATTTGGTCTTCCATTATTGATGAATATAAGATCCATGATACTAATAGAATCACTTGTGATGAACCTACGAAAACTACCTATAATAACAACTGCAAATCCATGAATTCTTTACATTTCTCCTTATAAGATGAAGAGTTCAATAGAATTTCTTCTTGTAAAAATGCCCATGAAATTTGGGATAACGTGTCTATTTCACATGATGACATATCCAGTGTGAAAGAAATGAGACTTAATACTTATACTATTAAATATGATAACTTTAAAATGAAATATGATGAGCCTATTTCTGACATGTATCTTAGGTTCAAGGATATTTTCAACACAATGATTTCTCTTGGAAGAGACGTCACTACCAAGGAACGGATCATGATAATTCTCAGATGTCTGCCTGACAGATGGAGAGGAACCTCTATCTATATTATAGAATCATGTGAAATCATCAAGATACCTATAAAAGAACTCATTTGAAAATTGATGATGTATGAAAAAGAACTTAAAGTCAAAAAGGAATAGGAGGATGAATAAAAAAGAAAATATGTGGCATTCAAGACCACCACCTATAAACACAAAGACAAAGGTAAATTGGAAGCTTCTGTAGAAAGTTAAAATAGTGAAAATCATCATCTAACAGTGATAAGGAGATGGATCAATTTTCCAGAAGATTTAAAAGATTTTACAAGAAGAAGAAATTTTTTAGAAAGCCTAAGTTCAAGGGAAAATATGACCAAAAAGGAAGATGGAAGAAGAATTGGAAAATAAGTGACAAGACTGGTGAGATTATCTGCTATGAATGTAAGCGCAGAAGACATATTAAGGATGAATGTCCAAAGATCATGTAAAAAAAGAGATATAAGGACAAGGATAGGAAGTATAAAATGGAAATGAAGGCAACCTGGAGTGATTCTGAGGATAGTTCAAGCGACTCAGAAACATCTCATGAAGAACAAGATAACAAATCCAATATGTGTTTTATGAAAAACACATCTGAGGTAACATGGGACTCTGTACATGATTCATACTATTCTGAAGATGAGAGTGTCTCTTAAAATATGAAAAATGAAGAAATCTTTGAATACTGTAATATTCTTGAAGAAACATGTAATGAACCAAAAGATAAATATAAATCTTTGAAGAAACAACACGCTCATACTGTGGTTGTTAACTCTTAACTCACAACTAAAAAAGAGAAAAAATACTCAACTGCTCAAGGAGAACAATGAATTAAAAATTTCTAATGAGAAATTGAAGAATGACTTAGAAAATTTTAAAATTGGGAAAAATACTCTTACTCAATTGCTATGTAAACAAATATCACCTAAATACAATACCGGAATTGGTTATCAAACTGGAAAAATAAATCTTGGTAGAACAAACTTTGTTTCTAAATCAAGGACATATAGTTTTATTCTCAGTTTTGGACACAAATCGACTAGTTCAAGTTAAGATACACTTTCTATTGATTCATGTTTTTCTGGACCAAATAAAGTTTATTTTTTAATTACCTTACAATATTCTTATAAGAAACCTTATAGGAATATATGGATTCCTAAATCACTTATCACTAATGTTACTGGACCTAAACAAGTATGTGTACCAAAATATGTTTTTGCTTGATCATTTTTTAGGAAATATTCTTAAAGATTTATTTTAAAAGTTTATGGTACTTGGAAAGTGGGTGTTAAAGACACATGATAGGAGACTACTCATGGTTCAAGAACCTAATAAAAATATATGGTGGACATGCCACATTTGGTGAAAATGCCAAAGGAAATATCATTGTCCTTGGCCAAATCGGTAACTCTAACTCAGTTTTGATTTCCAAAGTTCTGTTTGTTGGTGGTGTGAAATATTATATTCTTAGTATCTCACAATTATGTGATGATGGATTTCATGTTAGATTTGAAAATGATTTTTCAATGTATTTAATTCTAAAGAAGAACTAGTGTTATCTACATTAAGAAATGAAAATGTATATTCTGTTAACTTAGATTCCTTAATTTCTCAAAATGCTTTATGCTTAAGTGTATTTCATAAAGATTCTTGGCTTTGGCATAGAAGACTAGAAAACTATAATATTCACACCCTTAGAAAGCTAACTAGAAAATCTTGTTCAAAGACCTACCCAAACTTGAGTTTCCAAATGAAAAAGTGTGTAATCCTTGTCAAAAGGGAAAATAATACAAAATTTCCTTCAAACCAAAGAAATAATTTTTCAACTTCTCAGCCTATCGAATTGGTTCACATGGATTTTTTTGGACCTTTTAGAGATTCTAGTTTAAATGGGAAGCACTATGTTTATGTTCTTATAGATGACTTTTCTAGATATACTTGGACCTTATTTTTAGCTCATAAAAGTGAAGCCTTCTCTTATTTTACAAAATATTCCAAGTCTGTAGAAAATATTAGTGGAATTAGAATTAAATCTTTAAGAAGTGATCATGGCCTTGAGTTTGAAAATAAAAATTTTGAATCCTTTTGCTCACAAAATGGCTATAGTCATAATTTTTATGCCCCTAAAACATGTCAACAAAATGGAGTTATAGAAAGAAGAAATAGAACCCTGCAAGAGATTCCTAGAACAATGCTTACTGAATATGATCTACCTATTTATTTTTGGTATGAAGCTATAAATACAGTATATTTCTTAATCAATAGAGTATTTATTAGAACTATTATTAAGAATACTCCTTGTGAGTTATGGAATAATCAAAAACCCAAATTTAGCTACTTCAATGTTTTTGGTTGAAAAGTCAATATCCTTAATACTAAAGAATATCTTGACAAATTTGTATCCAAGAGTGATGAAGTCATCTTATTAGGATATTACATTTCCAGTAAAGCCTAAATAGTGTTAAATAAAAAAACTAAATTTTTGGAAGAATCTATCCATGTAAAATTTAATGAAATAGATCCACATGAGCCTAAAAACATTTTAGAGAACCTGGAGGATGATATATCAAATCTGAACATTATTTAAAAATCCTCAAACCATTCTATGAAAGAATATTTAAAAACTTCCAATTCTGTAAATTCCTTAGACTCACATCACAATGAACCTGGATCTGTTGATGAACCTGAAATCACTAATCCTTTCTTTTCTAGAGCTGTTAGAACTTTTAAGAACCATACCTTAGATACTGTTGTATGAGACTTAGATAAAGGAACTCAAACTAGAGCTTCTCTCAGAAATTTGGTTGAACATCAAGTCTTATTGTCACAACTTGAACCTAAAAACATTAATGATGCTATCAATGATGAATTTTTTCTGATGGATATATAAGAAGAACTTAATCGGTTTGAAAGGAACAAAGTTTGGAAACATGTTGAAAGACCCAAGGATATATTTACTATAGGCACTAAATGGGTGTTTAGAAATAAAGTAGATGAAGCTGGTAACATAGTTAGAAATAAGGCTAGATTGGTTACACAAGGCTATAGTCAAGAGGAAGGAATTGACTATGAGGAGATCTTTTCACCAGTAGCTAGACTTTAATCCATTATAATTCATCTTTCTTATGTTGCACATCTAAATTTAAAACTATATCAAATGGATGTTAAAATAGCATTCCTAAAAGGGTATATATCTGAGGATGTATTTTTTTAGAAACCTCCTGGTTTTACAAATCCTCATTTTCCAAATCATATTTTTAAACTATCAAAAACTTTATATGGTTTAAAACAAGCTCCAAGAGCCTGGTATGATAGGCTAAGTACTTTTATTATTTCCAAAGGTTTTACAGAAGGAATAGATGATACTACCCTTCTTATAAAACGAATTTCCAGTAATGTTTTAGTTGTTCAAATCTATGGAGATAACATTATTTTTGGATCTTCAATAAATTCTTTATGTGTTGCTTTTTCTAAAATTATGAAAAATGAATTTCAAATGAGTTTAATGGGTGAACTAAAATTATTTCTCATATTTTAAATCTTCCAAAATAATAATGGTATTATTTTAACTCAAAGTAAATACATCGGAGATATTCTAGAACGTTTTAGATTGGATATAACTAAAAGTAGTGACACTCCAATGAGTACCACCTATAATTTGGATCTTTATGAATATGGAAAAAATTTTGATCAAACCACTAATAGAGGAATGATTGGAAGTTTACTCTACTTAACTGCTCGTCAACCTGAAATTATGTTTACTGTGTATATGTGTGCTCATTTTCAAGAAAATTCTAAGGAATTACATTTAAATGTTGTAAAGAGAATTTTTAAATACCTTAATAATACACCCAATCTAGGATTATTCTATCCTAGAGGACAATCATTTTAATTAGTGAGTTATTCTAATGCTAAATTCGGTTTCTGTAAGTTAGATAAAAAAATCACCTCTAGAACATGTGAAGTGCATTGTGTTGCATTTGTTGTCAATGAGGCATGAAGTTGTCTTGGAATGAATGGATGTCAATAATTGTCAAGATGTGAATGCCAAAGGTTGTGTTGGTGTTGGTGATGAAGAGATAATGGCCATAGTACTAAGATGCATGTCACTTAGGAGATTCACTAAGTGATATAGGAGATGTGGTTGAAACATTCTCTATAAAATCAGACGATTGATGAGCTGATCTTTAAGTTCATAGAACTTGTATCATGATGATACAATGTCACAACATTGTTTGAAGACCATGCATTGTACTAACAATGCATGAGGAGATGAAAGAAGATCCATCCACAACTTCTAAGTGGGTGAAGTGGTTTAATAAAATCCATGCACTAACACTTAGTGCATGTGAATTTGAAGAAGATCCAACTTGATCTCTAATTGGATCATTGAAGAACATTGAAGAAGTTTATTTGATTCAGGAGCATCGGTTGAAGGAAGACCCTTCAGGAATTTCACTCCTAAGTGAAGATTAAATGTTTAAGAGGAATGGAGGAATTCTTAAGAAGAAGATGAGAAGAAATGAAGAGGAAGAAGTGGCTTGGCACTTGGCATGTTTTATATGGAGAACTTTGTTTTTAACAAAGTCTTTATTCTGTCCTTTGCCAAAAAATTAGGCCAGCCAAGGCACCTTGGGGGTTCAACCCCAAGGCATGGGCGCTAGGGCACCACGCCCGGGGGAACCCGTGGGGCGAGCCAGGGTGGCAGGGCGCACCCATAGGACACCGCATGGGCGCCTGGGGCACGCCCGGAGGAGCACAGTGTGCATAGTGGGCGCCAGTGGCGCGCCCGCAGGAAGCATAGTGGGCGCTAGAGCGCGCCCGCAGGAGGCAGAGTGGGCGCAGAGCGCGCCCGCAGAGAGAACCCGGTGCGGGGCGGCACCGGGAGGGGAGAAGTTCAACTGGCGGGTTGAGGCAGCGCCCGGGTAATAAGCCGCGGATAAACCGGGCTTCGTTTCGATGTGGGACGCGGGATTTTCCCGCGGAAGAGATCCTGGCCGCTCATCCAATCGTGCGGCTGATCACAGCCGCTCATCGCATCCCGCGCGAGATCTCCTGATCGCGGCCGTCCGAGGATATTCAAACGCCTGATCCGACGGCTGTCGCACCATCCTCAACCTCGAGCTCGGCCGAGGCAACTCCCGCGACGCCGCTGAACCAGAGCCTCCCCGAAGACAAAATTCGAGTTCCCGGCCACCATTTTCGAAGCCGAAGGCTCCCTCGTACTCGTCTGGCCACACTGAACTCATGCATGCATTAAAATGTTGCATGCATGCATCGAGAAAGAATTCGGACTTCAGCCGAGGCAAACAGAGTTGCCGAGGCCATGTGGTGTTCGTGCTATGCATGGACCGATTTTTAATGAAGGCCATGCACACGTTCGAAGCATGCATATGGAGGATTAAAATAAAGAAGAAGGAAGCCGCGTGAAACAGAGAGTAAAATCAAGATTCGTAAAGATTTTGAAGATCCGAAGATCTCGGGATTTTGAAGTTAAAACACGCGGAGGATTTGAAGCCTTCCTCGCCTATATAAAGAAGACCCGAGGCATGAATATGCTTGCTGAAAAACTTGGAAGACCCGCGAGAGCTCCTCTGCCTCGCGAAGTATTGTTCCGCGCATCACTTGTGCGAAGAAGCCCCGCGCAAAGAACTTGCGCGGCTGAAGGTTCCGGAGCCACCCGAGGCTTCGAAGGTCCCCTGCGCGCATTATTTGCGCGACAGGAAGAGCTCTCCCTGCCCGCATACTTGCGCGGCAGGAGTAGCTTGCGCGCCCAAGGTGTTCTCATCCTTGTGGCTTGCGCGCCTCGTGGTGTTGCATGCTGCACACCCGAGTGCTGGTGCACCTCGTGGCTGTTGAAGAAGAGAAGGCCACACCCTGCTCAGGCCCTTGTGCCCTTGCACTTGCGCGCCTTGAAGAAGAAGTGAAGTCCCGAGGCCATATCCAGTGTGTGTGCAAATGGAGTAAGAGGACCCGAGGCAGTCTCTCTTGTGTGAACATTGAGAAGGTCGAGCCCTTGCACCCTTTGAGTGCCAAGTGAAGAAGAAGACACTCTACGGGCAGTAGCTTGTGCAAAGTGGGAGAACACCCTATGGGATGATTGAATTTGGGCAGTGTGTGTGCAAAGTGGATAACCCAAGCCGTAGCCTTGTGTGGGTGAAGTGAAGACCACACCATTGTGTGTGTGTGTGAGATAGTGAAGAAGTAAGCCGAGGCCAAGTGTATGCAAGTGGGTGAAGTGAAGACCACACATTTGTGTGTGTGTGCAAACTTGAAGAACCACCTACGGCCCAAGTGTGTGCAAGAATAGAGGAGTAGGCCAAGATCAAGTGTGTGCAAAATGAAGAATTTGTGTGTGCTTAACAAGTGACAAGTGAAGGCCGAACCTAGTGTGTGCACTAAGAAGTGTGTATACACATAGAAGAAGAAAAGGGAGGACTCACACTAGAGTACAACACACTTCTAAGTGTGTAACCAAATTGAATAAAGTGTGTGAAGTTCAAGGAGTTGGTGTGTGCTTAAAGTGTTACACCCTTTAAGGGATTATTGCACCAAGAGGAGAAAGAGGACAGTGCATGCATGCATGCATGCGCGTGCACGCGTGAACATAGCCAAATCAGTGGTGTGCATTTGAGTTGTCCAAGACCAGGAGTGAGACTGAGCCAGACTGAAGTGAAAGATATTGTTTGTCTGAGTTTGCAGTAGACGAGAAGACCTGATCATCACAAGTGATCAGAGGTACAGAGCAAGGCCAGCAGTCTTTATCCCAGACTGCTGAGGATACTTGAAGAAGCTTAAAGAGAAGAAGAGCTACTCGTGTGACTTGAGGAGCCAGGAGAAGACCCTGTGGGACTCAGGGAGAAGAAGTCTTCAGTGGGATTCTGGAGCAGGCCAGTGGGACTCTGGTAACACTGTGGGACGCAGTATAAAGACCCTCCTGTGGGACTCAGGAGAGATACAGTGGGACTCTGTATCGACCATTGTAATACTAACCGATTATAATGGAGAATCCATGTTGAGAGAGCATGGCAAGGATGTAGGCCTTTGGTGCCGAACCTTGTAAATCCTTGTCCTGTGCCTTTTCTTTACTGCATCATTCGGGAAAGGTTGAGAGATACAAGAAGAGTGGATCGAGGCTTTAACCATCCATAGAGGTTTAATTGATAAAGAATCAATTAGTAAAAAGTTTTAAGGGATCACTGATTCACCCCCTCCCCCTCTCAGTGATTCACACTGATCTGGGCACTTCAATTGGTATCAGAGGGAGGTTCCCTCTAAAAGATCCAAGAGAGTCTTTATGGAGTGCAGATTTGAGGAAATGAGTGACCAGCCTCAAATGGAGATATCTTCCAAGACTCAGAAAAATAGAAAGAAGAAACAGGCAAAGAAGATGAGGAAGAAGGTTGTTGCAATCAGAGAAACTCCCTCTATGGAAAGAAATGTGAATGTCACATCAGATGACAATTCCTTTTATCATTCTTCTGATGAAGCCTGCTCTAGCTGTGATGAAGATGGAAGAAACAATGATCTTCTAAATGCAATCAAATATCTTCAGAAGAGAGTCCCCAAGGAAGTTGCAATGTGTATAGCTACAGGCCTCCTTGATCTTCAAGAAGAAAAATTACAGCTAGAAGATGAAGCCAATTCTCTGGAAGTCCAATTGGCTAAAAGGGTTGGCATAACCAACACTCTCAGAAAGCTGGTAAATGCCAAAGATGAAACAGTATCTCTTTGCAATGAAAGATATGAAGACACTGCTGAAGAATTGCAGAGAAGCCTTTCTGAGAAAGAATTATTTAAAGTAATAATCAAAGATGTTTTCCATGCACTGGAAAAGAGGCACAAAGTGTCAATGAATGTCAGAGATGCTCAACTCGAAGACAAAGTCAAGATAGTGAAGGAGCTTGACAATTCATTGCTAGAATTGAAGAAGGTGCATGAAGACCAGATAAAACAGCTGGAAGAGAAATGGGAAGGAAGGCTAAGAACTGTTGAGGATGAGAAGAACTCCCTCAATATGAAATGCTTAGAATTGGAGGTGATATTGAAAAATCTGCAATCACCTAAAGCTGAATCCTCCCAGTCAGCTGATAGAAGAAATGTTGCTACACAAGTATGCATTGAGATGGATGATTCTAAAAGAAAGACATCCTCTAATGAAAGGGAAACATCTTCTAAAAAGAAGGTACCATCCATCCCATCTTGTACTTATGTTACTAAATGTGTTTCCACAAAAAATACAGGATGGAAGAATAACATTGATCAAGTATGGATGAAGAAGATGAAGAAAGAGAGCTCTCCTGAAACAGCACAACAAGTCAAGAAAAGTACCCTAAAATCAGAAGAACTCAAGAGGTTAAGATTTGTGGGTCAATGTTGGTGTTGTAACAAGTATGGGCATTGTGCAAAGGATTGTTGGTACAATCCACTGAATTCCAAAGCACAGAGGAAGCCCATGCCAAGGGGGAGCAAGCCAGAAGGAAGGAAGCAACATCCACAGGTCCAGAGACATCTGTTTACTGCAAATAGATTTGGATTACTTGATAACATCTGGGATGTGTGCAAAAGTGGTCAAAAAGATACATGTCAGTCTCCAACTGTATCTAGAGCTCAAAGGAAGAAAAGATCACAGAACCTGGCTCAGAAAGATTCCTTGGGAAGCAAGCAGAAGAAAGTGGAAGATGCTCCCAAGAAGATTTTGAGAAATGAAAAGAAGTCCTTGGAGTCTAAATCCAAGAAGGGTGAGTCATCCAGAAGGACCACCAAGAAAACATGCTTCTACTGTGGAAAGAAAGGTCATATCATGGATCTTTGTAAAGAAGCCATGAAATTCAATAGAGGCAGACTGGACTCAAAAAGACAATCAATCCAGAATAAGAAGGGATTGATTGAAAATAAGTTGCCTAAGAGAGGTAGCTTAGCATCATCAAAGGAACCATGTGGAACTTCCAGAACTGAGGCCACTCTTCCAAATGATTTACTTGTCATATGGCCACATCAGTTGCAACTTGCCAAAGAACTACAAAGAGTTGAAGATGAAGCTCTGGCAATTGCTAAAGCAAAAGGGAAGAAGAAGGTTTCACATGAAGATGTTTTGAGAACCACACCAGCACAATCATCAATGAAGATCAAATGTGCAAGTGTGAAGACTGGTGAAAATGGGACATCTCGGTTGAGAGAATCTTCTCAACCTTGTTGTTCACATTGATGAACCAAGGAGGTTCCATCTTATTCCCTAATCACTTGTATTTACATGTGCTGACATTGCAGGGAATTGAAGATGATGATCATTCTCAATTGGAGGATGGTTTGGAAAGAATGGAGTGCACCCCTTGAGGGGGAGCCAATCTGAAGAAGATGGCATTCTTAGATTAATACCATCTTGAGAAAAGTGAAGGTATTCCAATCATACTTTCATCCCTTGTTTCTTAATTGAGTTTATCTTATCAATTAAGGGGGAGTATGGATTGAAGACAAATGGATGAAAGGGGGAGCTTTATCTTTGCACCTGAACTTTCTAATGAGTTTTGTGAAGCATGTGTAGGATTTAGCAAATTCATTGTTATATCTGAAAAATTTCAAGCCCCTAAGCATGATCTCACATGTGTAGAGAATTGTGGACAGCATTGAGTTCCTTGGTTACATCACTCTTGTTTTCTACACCGGGTTAGCCCAAGTATACTTAGAGTTGATTTACTAAAGGTTCTTTGCTAAAGAAGAACATGTGGCATCATCCCTCTCTTAGTGATTTTCAAGAAGATGCTATTCAAACAGAGGAAGATATTTTTGAAAGAGAACCACACCACACCTTTGCATTTGATTGCCAATAAGGGGGAGAAAATATTGGCACACATATTGACCCATTCATATGTGCTGAAGGAGTGTATTGACAACAAATACAAAGGGGGAGATTGAAGTGCATTGTGTTGCATTTGTTGTCAATGAGGCATGAAGTTGTCTTGGAATGAATGGATGTCAAGAATTGTCAAGATGTGAATGCCAAAGGTTGTGTTGGTGTTGGTGATGAAGAGAGAATGGCCATAGTACTAAGATGCATGTCACTTAGGAGATTCACTAAGTGACATAGGAGATGTGGTTGAAACATTCTCTATAAAATCAGAAGATTGATGAGCTGATCTTTAAGTTCATAGAACATGTATCATGATGATACAATGTCACAACATTGTTTGAAGACCATGCATTGTACTAACAATTCATGAGGAGATGAAAGAAGATCCATCCACAACTTCTATGTGGGTGAAGTGGTTTAATAAAATCCATGCACTAACACTTAGTGCATGTGAATTTGAAGAAGATCCAACTTGATCTCTAATTGGATCATTGAAGAACATTGAAGAAGTTTATTTGATTCAGGAGCATCGGTTGAAGGAAGACCCTTCAGGAATTTCACTCCTAAGTGAAGATTACATGTTTAAGAGGAATGGAGGAATTCTTAAGAAGAAGATGAGAAGAAATGAAGAGGAAGAAGTGGCTTGGCACTTGGCATGTTTTATATGGAGAACTTTGTTTTTAACAAAGTCTTTATTCTGTCCTTTGCCAAAAAATTAGGCCAGCCAAGGCACCTTGGGGGTTCAACCCCAAGGCATGGGCGCTAGGGCACCACGCCCGGGGGAACCCGTGGGGCGAGCCAGGGCGGCAGGACGCACCCATAGGACACCGCATGGGCGCCTGGGGCATGCCCGGAGGAGCGCAGTGTGCATAGTGGGCGCCAGTGGCGCGCCCGCAGGAAGCATAGTGGGCGCTAGAGCGCGCCCGCAGGAGGCAGAGTGGGCGCAGAGCGCGCCCGCAGAGAGAACCCGGTGCGGGGCGGCACCGGGAGGGGAGAAGTTCAACTGGCGGGTTGAGGCAGCGCCAGGGTAATAAGTCGCGGATAAACCGGGCTTCGTTTCTATGTGGGACGCGGGATTTTCCCGCGGAAGAGATCCTGGCCGCTCATCCAATCGCGCGGCTGATCACAGCCGTTCATCGCATCCCGCGTGAGATCTCCTGATCGCGGCCGTCCGAGGATATTCAAACGCCTGATCCGACGGCTGCCGCACCATCCTCAACCTCGAGCTCGGCCAAGGCAACTCCCGCGACGCCGCTGAACCAGAGCCTCCCCGAAGACAAAATTCGAGTTCCCGGCCACCATTTTCGAAGCCGAAGGCTCCCTCGTACTCGTCTGGCCACACTGAACTCATGCATGCATTAAAATGTTGCATGCATGCATCGAGAAAGAATTCGGACTTCAGCCGAGGCAAACGGAGTTGCCGAGGCCATGTGGTGTTCGTGCTATGCATGGACCGATTTTTAATGAAGGCCATGCACACGTTCGAAGCATGCATATGGAGGAGGAAAATAAAGAAGAAGGAAGCCGCGTGAAACAGAGAGTAAAATCAAGATTCGTAAAGATTTTGAATATCCGAAGATCTCGGGATTTTGAAGTTAAAACACGCGGAGGATTTGAAGCCTTCCTCGCCTATATAAAGAAGACCCGAGGCATGAATATGCTTGCTGAAAAACTTGGAAGACCCGCGAGAGCTCCTCTGCCTCGCGAAGTATTGTTCCGCGCATCACTTGTGCGAAGAAGCCCCGCGCAAAGAACTTGCGCGGCTGAAGGTTCCGGAGCCACCCGAGGCTTCGAAGGTCCCCTGCGCGCATTATTTGCGCGACAGGAAGAGCTCTCCCTGCCCGCATACTTGCGCGGCAGGAGTAGCTTGCGCGCCCAAGGTCTTCTCATCCTTGTGGCTTGCGCGCCTCGTGGTGTTGCATGCTGCACACCCGAGTGCTGGTGCACCTCGCGGCTGTTGAAGAAGAGAAGGCCACACCCTGCCCAGGCCCTTGTGCCCTTGCACTTGCGCGCCTTGAAGAAGAAGTGAAGTCACGAGGCCATATCCAGTGTGTGTGCAAATGGAGTAAGAGGACCCGAGGCAGTCTCTCTTGTGTGAACATTGAGAAGGCCGAGCCCTTGCACCCTTTGAGTGCCAAGTGAAGAAGAAGACACTCTACGGGCAGTAGCTTGTGCAAAGTGGGAGAACACCCTATGGGATGATTGAATTTGGGCAGTGTGTGTGCAAAGTGGATAACCCAAGCCGTAGCCTTGTGTGGGTGAAGTGAAGACCACACCATTGTATGTGTGTGTGAGATAGTGAAGAAGTAAGCCGAGGCCAAGTGTATGCAAGTGGGTGAAGTGAAGACCACGCATTTGTGTGTGTGTGCAAACTTGAAGAACCACCTACGGCCCAAGTGTGTGCAAGAATAGAGGAGTAGGCCAAGATCAAGTGTGTGCAAAATGAAGAATTTGTGTGTGCTTAACAAGTGACAAGTGAAGGCCGAACCTAGTGTGTGCACTAAGAAGTGTGTATACACATAGAAGAAGAAAAGGGAGGACTCACACTAGAGTACAACACACTTCTAAGTGTGTAACCAAATTGAATAAAGTGTGTGAAGTTCAAGGAGTTGGTGTGTGCTTAAAGTGTTACACCCTTTAAGGGATTATTGCACCAAGAGGAGAAAGAGGACAGTGCATGCATGCATGCATGCATGTGCACACGTGAACATAGCCAAATCAGTGGTGTGCATTTGAGTTGTCCAAGACCAGGAGTGAGACTGAGCCAGACTGAAGTGAAAGATATTGTTTGTCTGAGTTTGCAGTAGACGAGAAGACCTGATCATCACAAGTGATCAGAGGTACAGAGCAAGGCCAGCAGTCTTTATCCCAGACTGCTGAGGATACTTGAAGAAGCTTAAAGAGAAGAAGAGCTACTCGTGTGACTCGAGGAGCCAGGAGAAGACCATGTGGGACTCAGGGAGAAGAAGTCTTCAGTGGGATTCTGGAGAAGGCCAGTGGGACTCTGGTAACACTGTGGGACGCAGTATAAAGACCCTCCTGTGGGACTCAGGAGAGATACAGTGGGGCTCTGTATCGACCATTGTAATAATAACCGATTATAATGGAGAATCCATGCTGAGAGAGCATGGCAAGGATGTAGGCCTTTGGTGCCGAACCTTGTAAATCCTTGTGTCCTGTGCCTTTTCATTACTGCATCATTCGGGAAAGGTTGAGAGATACAAGAAGAGTGGATTGAGGCTTTAACCAGCCATAGAGGTTTAATTGATAAAGAATCAATTAGTAAAAAGTTTTAAGGGATCACTGATTCACCCCCTCCCCCTCTCAGTGATTCACACTGATCTGGGCACTTCAACAAGTCACTTTTTCTGAAAGTCACTAGTATCGTGGTGTAGTAAGAAACAAAATTCTATTTCATTATCTACTATACAAGAAAAATATGTAGCTGCTGGTAGTTTTTGTGAACAAATTCTATGGATGAAACACACATTACTAGATTATGGATATCAATTCAAGCAAGTACCTAAAAATTGTGACATCCCAAGTGAAATTAATATCTTGAAAAATTTTGTTTCACACTCTAAGAAAAATCATATCGATGTAAGACATCACTTTTTGAGAGATCATTATCAAAAAGGTGATATGACTTTGGAATTCATTGGAACTGAATATCAGCATGCTGACATATTCACCAAACCATTAAATTTTGAACGAATATATTACATCATACATGAACTAGGAATGATAAACCTTAAGTAAATATCTTGTTGTTTCATATCTTACTGTTTTATATTTACGGTCTCATAGTTAGTACTTCTTGGTTACTATTTGACACTTACTGTCTCACCATAAAATCTTGTTATTATCTCACCATAAAATCATGTTATTGTCTCCCCATAAAATCCTGTTACTGTCTCACTATAAAACCATGTTACTATCTCACAATAAAATCTGATTATTGTCTCACTGTAGAAGACTGTCACTATCACACTATGAGAGTTAGTTGTTTTCTCACTTTAATAATATCTTGTTATTTTATTTTTAAATGAGAACCCGTATCGCAGTAATTACTTATTTTCTTCCCACGCTTTTATTTTTATGATGATTGGTATTCCTAAATGATAAAAACAAAATAATTTTCACTCATTCTTCACTTGAGCGCCCTTCTATTCTCTCAAAATTTAACCCTTGTTCAACCCTTTAACCACTCTCTCTCTCTCTCTCAAACCTTTGGTGAATTCCTAGGATGAAACGCCTTTCATCGTCGAATCTTGAGAAACATAGTTTAAAGAAGAAGAAAATCATTCCTAAGTTGGCACCAGAGGGTCCTCTAAGTCCAAATCTAGTGAACCGGACAGTAGTACCTGAGAAAGAGATATTCCCTAAGTGTCTTATGTTGAGTAAGTCTCTTGTTTTGAAAGTATTAAAATATTAAGGTTGGTTAGATTGGTTTTCAAAGGAAGATAGACCTATCTACCCAAATCTAGTTTCACAATTTTATCAGTATGTGCAATTTTATTTTGATTTTGAAGATGGTTATGCTTTAAGAAGTTGGATAAATGGCCAGAGATACACTTTCTCTTTGAGGTTATAGGATGCATGACTTAGGATACCTCATGAGGGAATTTGTGAGGACTATCAGAGATAACCTCCACCTCCTAGTGAATTCTTTATTTTGGAAGATGCTTTAAAAAGCTTAACCAGGAATAGAACTAAGAAGAGATCCATCACTATTAATCTAGATAGAGAATCTAGACTTCTTTTTATGTATATTCAGAACTTGATTAGCCCTATAAAAGGTGATTTTTTTGTACTTAAATATCATGATATATTTTGGATTCATCTTATGAAAAATGGGCATAATATCAATCGTTGTAATATGGCATACACCTTATGTGTGAACTGATCAAGACCACATCCAAGTTAACCTCCCTATTCTATTCTCAGCTTATCTCAACCATGATACATGCCAAAGGATTGGTTGGACCAAATGAGAATGTTATCAAGTATCATGAGTTCTGCCTTTCAAAAGTCATTATCAATAGGATGAAGATTAATTGGAATCCTTGGAAAAAGTAATGGGTGGAATACAATGATAGGATCTATGAGAAGTTCAATCCAGCGGAACATCCCTCAAGACCAAAAGGTATTTTTGATCCTGGTTTGGAACCAGATGAATTTGTTGAGTATTCTAAAGAAGAATAAGAAGAGGATGTTGAGCCTACCATAGAAACTATTTTTGATGATACAGGATATACTCCTTCTCCTCAAGTAGTATTTGAGAAAGAAATTCATGGACCTGAAAAGGTTATAGATTTAGAAGAAAATTTGTCCCTTGTGAAATAAATTGTTGGTGAGAAACATGCTGAAAAATAATCTGTTGGAAAAGAAACCAAAAAGGATGTTAATGTGGAAGAAAATATAGAAAACAAAATTCCTGTTATGCAAGAAGCTGACCTTGAAGAGCTCCTTGTGAAACAATATATTCCTGAAGTCATTCCTTCAGATGAAGAAAGAATGGAGATAGCTTTTTAATTGGATCGAAATGAAATGATTGAGGAAGAAAGGGATGAATTCATAAAAATAGATCAAGATCATAAGCCTCTCAGTCTTGAGAAGGATGCATCTGTTTAAGGGGAGTAACCCCCAAATCTATAATCTATTAAAGTACCAAACCCGATTGACCCAAGATTTGTGGAAATCTGATATAAGTACCCTAGTTATTATGATGTGAATTACTCTCAAGAAGTATCAGTCAAAGGTCTTGACCTCTACACTATGTTTTAGTTGAAAATGGCATCTGCTCTTAAAGCTATCACTTCCAAAGAACTTGACCCTGTCTTAGTCTCTATCCCTGAATCTTCACCAGAACCTCCAACCTTGGTGAGTAAAGATGATTTAAAGAGTTTGGAGAAAATATTTTGGCTGGGGTTTAAAAACTCCTAAAGACCCAACTAGCTCCTATAACAAATCTAAGTGAGATAGATGACTCGTTGTTGTTGGAAAAATTAATTTAGAAGATTCAACCCAAAATTATTCAGGACATTCAAGAAGTTAGAGTTTAGAATAGACTGCTAAGTGATGAAAAAAATACTTTAAGAGGTATGGTTGAAGAAATGTAGAAATTTCTGATGTCGATATTAGAGCCTGCTTCTCATCCTATTGAAACTGTTGTTCCTCAAACCCCACATGATATTGATTCTCTCATTCAACCTCATTTGGATTCCTTAGCATAAAGGGTAGCTATGAGATAAAAAACAAATAGTGAAAGAGATGTGTGATCTTGTTTTTGGTCTTAACAAGCTCACTGATGAGTATAAGGGGTGCCTTCAAGAAGTGCTTAATCAACTGAAATCACTTACCTCAGCTGTCAATGCTTCTAAAGCCTCTGGTCAATCCTCTCAACCTTAATTTGTCAGTGATCTATTTAGAACAGTGGTCAAAGAAGAACTGCAGGATGTACTTAGTGGTTTCAATAAATATTTTCTATTTGAAGTTATTAAGAATAGTGACAGAGTTCTTAATCTGGTCCAAATCCATTACAGAATTTTAAATGATGTTCAGCAAGAAATTTCCAAGAAGGTGGACTTCTATTTCAATTGAATCTTCTCAAAGACTGACATGACCAATAATTTTAAGTACCTTGTGGAAAATATGAGGATTCCTCATGTTACTCAAGAATTCAAGACTCAATTCCAAGAGCTCTCAGAGTTCACTCATTTGTTGGAAAAGTTTATATAGAACAAAGATGAATTTGAGAAAGCCATACAATATAGTGGAGATATCATTACCGACTTTATCAAGCTTCTGAGGCCCCATCTTAATGTACAAAGTATTGTCATAGTTTCTCCTGCGGCTGCACCTCTGAGACCTAGTTTTCCTAACTTTACCTCTGCCCTAGCCTCTACCTCTATCTCTGTCACTCAGGCACTAAGTCAGATCAGGCCTATAATCCTTGATCAACAACTGCCTCGATCTTCAACTACTCTTACTTTATCCCCTTATATATTTGAAGGTCTTCTGTTACCTTCTCTGTAAACCATCTCACTCCCTTCTTCTACCTCAACCTCTTCTCATATGGATTCTTATTCTGATTCTAAGGGAAAATAGAAGACCATATAGTGATGAAGAACCATGATTACTCCCTTTTGATAGGAATGTTCTTGTCTTTGTTTTCTTTTTTACTGTTTGTACTGCAACTCTTTTTCTCTACTACATTGTGCCCTTTTCTTATATTTTCTTATTAACTCTTTTTGATAATCCCAAAAGGGGGAGAGCTCTATATGTGATATGTTATAGACACATTGGAGAAATTTATATATGTTATATGAACGTTGGGAATCTTTAGTTGGAACACATATACACAAACATACACTCTAAATACACATGATTTATGATCATCAAAAGGGGGGAGATTTTTGGACTCCTGATGTATTAATCATGTTTTAATGATCACAAATACTATTCGGTCTATAAACCTTATTAAATCTATGTAATCTATCTCAAACCAAATGTACATTTTTTTAGTAAAATATATCCAAAGATCTTAAGTGTTATACACTCAATTTGATTATTGTACACTATCTTTGATTTACCATTATAATAATTTCGTTGACAAGTGA
Organism: Viscum album; assembly: GCA_963277665.1. Taxonomy (NCBI): domain Eukaryota; kingdom Viridiplantae; phylum Streptophyta; class Magnoliopsida; order Santalales; family Viscaceae; genus Viscum; species Viscum album. The sequence goes on along the minus strand of OY728146.1, from coordinate 817,607,316 downwards.
TTAAGTATAATATATTCTATGAATATCATTACTTAAGTCTGAATACAGATATTCAGATAAGTTTGAGACACTGTGATTCAGCCACCAGTTATGTATTTCTGCCAAAGAAACCAAACACCCAAGCCAGACATCATAACCAGACAATGTTACCAGACACCATAACCAGACACCATAACCAGACATCGTAACCAAAAGTCATGACCAGATACCGTGAACTAGATACTATAACTAGATGACGTAACAAGATGTTGTGACCAGACACCGTGAACCAGACACCGTAACCAGACACTATGACCAGACACCGTGAATGAGAGACCGTGAATGAGACACTATGAATGAGACACCGTAAATGAGACATAGTGAATGAGACACCGTGAATGATACACCATGACAATAAGACACCATGATCAACCAGACACTATGAACATGAGACACTGTTTCCAGAAGACACTGGTTTATGGAGACACCTTCCCTTGATATACTGTGACATCATTTTTTAATTTGTTTTTTCATTTTTATTTTAACCTCTAACAGTCAAATTTGAAGTTTTTAAATGCACTAACATAATTAATGTTTCTTTGTATACATTTCACCTGACAGTACGAGGTACGAGGTGCAGAATACATGCAACATGTCATCTCCGACACATGCACTCCCAGATAAAAGAGTAGTGAGGCCCAGAAATAACTACTACACAGAAAGGAGAAACTAGTGGGTGTGTGCACGAAAACGAAGAACACACTTTGAGAACATTTTGACAAAGAATTGACACATGAAACTTGACACTACCAAAGAACACACGAAGCATACTTGAATCCTGAGAGCATATTCACACTATCAAACATCATGGAGGACACACACCAAACTTGCTAGCTTACGACACTCTACTTTCCATATGAGGACTTGATTTATACATAAGCTTCATCTTAGAAGTCCAGAGCTGCATAGAATAACACTTAGAGAACTTCTAAACTCATCTCAATATTTATGCTATGTTGTGTATCATTTTATTATCTTTTGAGCAGTGTGTGTATCAGTAAAACTGCACACTCTGTCTCCTTCTTTAAACTAAAGAATACAATATATCCTTTCTTAAACATCTGTTAACACTTTTGTATACCCACAGATAAGTGTGGAATAGTTCCCTGTGTAGCCTGGTAGTTTATACCCACGAAGAACTGTGTAAGAGGTCGTGTGACCTAGACAGTCCTTTATACTCTTGTTAACCCCGATCCAGGGTGTGGATCAAGTTTATTTATATAAACTTCTTGGTGGAAAGTGATCACCAAGTGTAGTGGATTAGGTCTCAAATTGATACTGAACCACTTGTTTTATATCTGTTGTTCTGCTTAAGTTAGTCTTTTCTGTTTTACTTCTTTACAGTATAATCCAGAAATCACTAAATTTACTTTGATAGTTAATCTTGGAAAGAATTTATAATTGTATTATCTTAGTATAATAGCTTCAAAAGTAATGTTAATAATTGATATTAAAATTACTGAGAATTAATCAATCTTCTAAGAAGTTATTTAAATAGTTAAACTTTCATAACCGTATTACTTTGAGTAACTGGATTGTATTTAACTTTATTAGGGAAACTATTTTTAAAAATACTTTTTAACCAGAAATTTTTTTATAGATAATCAATTCACCCCCCCCCCCCTACTTGAGTAATCTATTCTGACCTACAATATATACAATTACATAATCAATTTGGTTCACGTTAGACGTTTTGATCATATTTGACTCATATTTTTGAAATGACTTTAATAGGTTGACTATGGAAAATGAGAACATTATTACTTGATATAAATAATAATAATCATGATATTATTATTATTTTTATATATAGATTATTTTTTAAAAACAATCATTAATGATTATTATAAAAAATGAACTATATTACAATTATAGAGATAGTGGGCCATACTAACACATGAATAATGTTTCCATTTTTCAACGATCAGGATGGAAATAAGTTAAGTGTTATGTTATATGTAAAAAGGATTATTATATCATAAATATAATATCAATTATTTAAATACACTTATATATATAATTAATGTGATTTAGTTATATAAAACTAATCACATCGCTTCGTGGAGGTAGTAATCTGCAAGTACGCACGAACGAAGTTATCATTTTTTAATGGATGGAAAGGTGATGATATAATATCTTTATGAAAAATTAATTATATTATGATTTTAATATATATATATATATATCCATCATTTTAACAATTTGAGATAATCAATGATGGAAAATTAATTTCATTAGTTTGCGAGATGGTAGACCACCACCCACACAAATGATGGTTTCATTTCTCATTTGTTAGAAGAGGAGATGAATATAGGTCATACCATTAACATAATAACATCTAATTTAATTTAACATACATATTTTTTTAATCATTTTTTAAGAAGATATGAATGGGGTATGAGAATAAATAAAATGAAAATTTTTGGTTAAGAACTACTCCTCTTCTTCGGATAACCTCTTTATGTTTATGCTTATAGCCTTCTATGATGGTTTTATGATCAAACCAAAGTCTCTAAGATACGGGGAGGGATATAAGGAAGGTATTTGGATAGGTATTATATGTAAAAAAATTAATTTTAATTTTTAAAAATAAAGGAATGGAGGTGTATTTTTATAAGTGAGGGGATGGGAACTCTTGGAATTACTTAAAGTATTAAATTAATATAAAATATTTTCCTTAGAAAATTGATCAAAATGATAAAATTAGGATAAATTAATATTATTATTCTAAATAATCTAACAAAAAAATATTTGGACATTTTTTTGCTATGTTTTTACCCTTATCTTTTAGTTTTAACCCTTATCGACCCTTTTGACAAATATCATGATGTCAATGTTTTTTTATTCTTTAGGGTTCAAGAAAGATACTATAAAAGGAAAAGTGTCTCGTAAATAGAACATAGTTGATATTTATAAACACATTCAATTAACTTGTATGAATATATAATTGTTATTAATTTTAAATCATTTAATAAATTATTTTTTTTATAAAATATCATTATTTCCTTTTTTTGAAATACATGAAATATTATAATATAATATGTTTATAACTCATGAAAAATGTTTCAAAATTTTATTTTATTCTAATATAACTAGTATATGTTCATAATATAATTACTAAATAAAATATTTATAGGTTTTCATATCATTTTAAACCATATATTTTGGATTAACCCATTGGTTAACAAATTATAACCATAATTGTGGTAATGAGTCTTTCAATATTAAAGGGATATAATTTTTATTACAATGTGAGAATTGGATCATAAATGGCCAAGGGATGATATTTTAAACAATGTATCATTTTAAATGTACTCATATAAATTTTTTTTGTTCTTTAAATAATTTATAAAAATATTATTTAACATCAAATAATATTATTATCATTTGAAGAACAATTAACATAATTCGACTTTAAAAACAACATGAAAGAAATGGAATATGAATATAAACATTAAGAACATGTCTAATATGTAATATTTGTCTTAAAAAATAATGGTACAATTTAACTCACCCAAAAAATTACTATTTTCTTTTTTAAAATAATTTACTTTATTTGTTTACTACTTGCACAAGCACTATGTCAACGTTTCATAAGCATTTAATGTAATTATTTCATCACTAAAAATAAAAAATAAAATTATAATGATAAAAAAATTCATCAATATTTTAAATAAAAAAAATTAACTCAACATAATTTATTTTTATCACTTTCCAAAAAAAATTATAGATATTTAAAGCAAGAGAGTGACATTTTTAACTTTATATTTACTTAAAACAATATATAAATTATTTTCAAAGAAAAATGGAATAAAATCTCTATAAATTTTAATATTAGATGTTTATGGAAAACAACACTCATAAAATAAATTAAAGTTAATTTTTAGTGAAATTTTTTGTCATTATCGTATTATTTTTAACCTTAATTACTCAACTTACCCTTACTAGGGTGACAATATTTATTAATGTTACTATTCATAATGACCAAAAATAAAAGGGACAAATTTACCAAATATAAACGTCTTAATTCAAAATATGGAATCCATTTTTCATGATTCAATTTATATAAGTGGTATAAATAAATTTTAATATAACATAACGATAAATAGTTTTTTAGATAAATGTGTCTTTAATACCAAAAATGAACATATACCAAAATCAAGTAAAATGATGATTACTTTCTAAATAACAAGACTATATATAATTAAATAATTATTTTGTTACTCTAAGATCGAATTAAAATCATAATTATAATTTTAAATGAAAATAAAATTAATTATTAATAAAATTTGTATTTTCCACTATTCATTAAGAAATCAATCCTTTTTAGAAAGTTTCCAAAATTTAAACCTAAGATAATTTTGATGTTTTGATTTAAAAAATTATATAACTTTTATAAAATAAATTTTATAAAAGGATTATAAATTAATTATAATATTTTTTCACAAAAAATAATAAAACCCATTTTGATGAAAATAATTTTTTGAAGAATTAAATGACTACCAAAAATTGAGTTCTTATTTCTAAATAATTAGTTACAAAATTATTTAGTATGATGTTTATACATATATTTCATGATATTTTTAGTCATATTCACACATTATAATTCAACGGCTTGGATATAATGGTCATATTTAATTAGTGATATTCCATGGTTTGAATAAATTTGGTGTTGTGTATCTTGTATGATATTGAACATATTATTTATTTTAAAATATCATGATATTAAATTCCCCTCACTCCACCATTTAAATTTGAACTTGATCTTGGTAATTAAGGTTTTTAGATTTTAAAATTAATTTTTTGAAATCACACTTCAAAAAAAGGTTCTATAAAACTTCCTTTTGATAAGAGGGAAATGGAAGTATGAATATTATCTAGAATAAAACATAACTGTGTTTTCAAATAGGATAAAATTAGTATGATGTGAAAATATATACATGTAGGAAAAAAATAATGTCCAAATAATGATGGATAGAGATATAGATAATTAATCATAAGAAAGTGAATGATCATGGGAAATTCAATGACTGCAAAACCATAAATAAATTAGGTGTTAAAAAGGGATTTTAATTTATTGAAAATTAAGGTAATAGTGTAATTTTTTTCAAGATAATTTTACTATAGTTGAGGAATTATTTTACCATTTAGACTAAGAGAATAAGAAAAAAATACTTACTTAACAAGTATAAATTCATCCCTTAATCAATTTTGATCAAAATCTCATCTATTTCTCCAAACAATAAGTATTCAAGATGAATTTTTCATGCCTGATGCAATAAAATAGACTTCCAATAGGTCACATAATTCCAAAAAATTATAGAAAGTTACTCATACAGTCTTTATACATTAACCAAAGTGGTTATAACAAGGTAAGATGATTCCCAAAATGAATAAAACATTATATAATGAAATAAAACATTAATCTCCAAAGCCTCGACAATAATAAAAAAAATTGAACTTAGATAATTTGATGAATAACTAACCTTAAAATTCTTTAAAACATTCTCAGTTGAGTTTAAAACACAATAAAAAGAGGATTTGATCACATATTCTTCCTAGATTAATTTAAATTTTATCTCAAATTAACATTGGTCACTCATAAAGTCATGCACCCAAAACTTTATACACCCTAATCATATAATCTCCAAAATATGATAGTCATTTCCATAAATAACCTGAATCGCCATAAATACACATTAAAATCATATAATATTCCAAAAAGAAATTCAAAATTTATTCCTCAAATAAAATCCCATAATATTCTATTTACCATAATCACATAATGTTTCCAAAATTATAGTGCTCTTATTCAAAAATAACATTAATCAGTTAATAACGATATAAATTTTCAATCCCATGGTTATAAATACAATAAAACATTTATTCCCAAATTGTAATAAACCATAATTACCTCAACATCAAAGATAATATAAACCTTAAATTTTATCAAGACCTTTAAAATTATGGGTTATTGTAATTTGGGAACATATATTTTATCATATATAACCATCAGATTTAAAATTTATTTAGTGATTAAGTGGATAATGTTATTTTTTAACAAGATCACTATAATTTTGGGTAACATTATATGATAACAAAAATAGAATATTATGGGATTATATGTGATGGATAAATAATGAATAAACATCGTTTTAATACTCATCATTATACTAATTTTTTGAATACTCATCATTTATCAAAAGGATTGTTTTGTTTTGTTTTAGGTCTCAATGCTTACGTAAAAACCCATATATTGAAATCGGACACTTCTACTTGCTATCAATTTTTTACATAAAATAAAACTGTTTAAAGAGAATATTTTTTCTTTTCATGAAAAATATTTAATATTTTTAACATAACTTATTATTTTTTCTTACTTCTTATTAAAACCTATGAAAACATTTAAAAACCTAGAATGGGAATAAAAAATCTCACTAATTGACATAAAAAAAGAAAGAAACCTATTAATCCATTTTAAAACCATGAGGTTATAAAAATATTTTTCCTTTAGCATAATAAAATTTGAGCTCAAATAATAATTTACATACACATGAAATTAACATTACATCCCAAAGTTTTTCATAAAAATCATTATAAGAAAACATAAAGGAAAAAAATCATAATCATGAGGTTTTCTTAGAAAACATGATAACCCATTAATTTTTTTTGTAAAAACATAACTTTTTACCCTTTAGGGAATAATATATCCTTTAAAAATATATTATTATCATACCTTTCCAAATAAACCAAATTTCCATGAAAAATATTTATTAATTATATAAAAGTCATATAGGTGTCTTTGGACATCATCTTCATAAAAAACTTACAAGAAACCTTAAAATTGTAATAACCATTATTGGTGGAATCCAATATAAATCTTCAATGAACATAATAATTACCCAATGAATTGGATAGATATACCAGGTTAATAACACTTTTTAACCCTTATGTAAAACAATTTCAGATATTGAAATACACTGTTTTTTAAAGTCCATTTTCAAAAATAAAATAACTAGAATAAAAAGAAAGAAGGTTTTTAATTTAATAAAAATGGAATATGATAAGGGAATAAAAATATAAAATAGTAGTTGTGGTGGTGTGAAAATATATTGATGTCGTATACGTTAAAATAGAATATTCCTTTTTCCTTTTGTAAAAGAAGTCAAAACGATCCGTATAAAATATATAAAAATATTCCATTTGAAAAAAATTGAAATAAATTCAAAAGAGACAAAAAAATTTCCTTTATAATTAATTTATGTTCATATAAAAATTAGTTTTAAGAATATGGAAATGGAAAGAAAATTAAAAAATATATATTTAAAACATTTAAAATGTGGGTTTTAAAGTAAAGTGTCCCTTACCTCGAGTCTAACTTATCACGTATATTCCTTATCTTCATGAATAATAAACATATGTTAATTATTTACTATCTTAATAACCTTTTAAATTTTTTATTCCTTTTATTTTATTTATTACCATGTTATACACAACAGCATAATCAATTGATTTCATGTCAGATATTTTGATGTTATTCTGATCATGTGTCCAAAATGACTTCAGTAGGTTGAGTATAGTCAATGAAGTCATTATTACATTGCCTAAAAATAATAATAATTAAATAATTATAATTTTTGTACATAAATTATACATTTAATGATAACCATAGAAGACGGTTATGAAATATGAATTATGTTATAATCATAGAGATGGTAAGTCGTATGTATGCATGAGTAACATTTCTATTTTTCAACGATCTTGATGGAAAGAAGGTAATTGTTATTTTATCATTACATAGTTATTATTATATCATAAATATAATATCATTTCTTTAAATATACTTATATATAGTATCCGAGTGATACAGTTATGAAAAATGAATCACATCGTTTCGTAGAGGTGGTAATCCACACATGCACCCTGATGACGTTATAATTTTTCAATGGATAGAAAGGTAAGAAAATGGATGGTATAATACCTTTACTAAACTATTATTATGTCATGAATATCATAAATATACATTAAATCCATCATTATAACCAGAAGATAGATTCATTTATGGAAAAAATAGTTTCATTGGTTCCTATGGGTAAAGTCCACCATACACATGAACGATTGTTTCATTCACTATTTGATCGAATAAAAATGAATACATGTATTAAATTAATTTAATGAAATATAAATATATGTAATATAATTATTTTTTATGTATTCATGGTTTAATAAGATTTTAATGATGTATAAGAAGAAATAAAATGAAAATTCTATGTTAATAACTATATCACTTCTTCAGACAATCTCTTTAGGTTTATACCTGAAGCCTTCCTTGAATGGTTTTATAATAAAAAGGGAACATAAGACATGTTTAATTATTTAAAGAAGGTAATTTTTTAGTTATTATATGGAATAAAAATCTTTTAAATTATAAAAAGGATAAGAGGAGGTTCTCTTTTATAAGTGAGGGGAGAGACACTCTTGGAATTACATAAAGTGTGAAATTAATATACTTTAATTCTCATGGGAAAATGGATAAAAAATATATAATTAGAATATTTTATGATTATTAATTTACATCCTTCCATAAAATATGATTTAGATAAGTTTTTTTATGTTTTTACCCTTATCTTTTACTTTTAACCCCACGTAATCCCTTTTTACAATTACCATGATATTAATGTTTTTTTACTATTTAGGTGTCATGAGAGTTTATATAAAAGTAAAAGTGATCCATAAATGGAAAATGTTATATATTTAATACCATATAAAATTAAATAGTCCAAATATAGGATTTTTATTAATTTTTAATCATTTAATAAAATATTGTTTATTATAAAATATCTTTAATGTCATTTTTGAAAATATATGAAATATTGTAGTATAATATGTGTATAACTCTTGTAAAATGGTTTCAAAATGTAATTTATTCGAATAAAATGAGTATATGGTCTTAATATAATTACCAAATAAAATTTTTATTGCTTATGTTACCATTTAATACCTCATCTTTTAGATTAACCTGTTGGTTTACTAATTTTAACCCTCACTACAGTAATGACTTTTTCAATATTAAAGAGATGTAATTTTATTTATATGGTAAAAAATGGCTCATAAATGGATAATATATGACATTTTAGAACATATTTCTCCATAATTACACTAATATTATATTTTTATGAATTTTAAGTAATTTAATAAAATATTATTTATTATAAAATACTATTAATGTCATTTTAAGAACCATTCACATAATTTGAATTTGAAAACAAAATTAAATAAATTTAATTCAAATATTATCCATTAAAACTTATATAATATTTTAAATTTATCTTTTTAGTTTTTTTACACTTTAAATCACTAAAACATATTACTTGTAGAGTTTTTAAAATCAATAAATTGATTTTTTTTACTAATTTCACAAGGGTGATGTTGGCATTACATAATAATTTAAGGTAATTAATTCATCATTAAAAATTAAAAATTAATTAAAATAATAAAAAATAAATTTATATTTCTAATACACATTGAGATTAAAAATATTTTTTTATCCCTTTCAGAAAATTTTAAAAATATTAAAAGTAAGAGAGTAACATTTTTAATTTATATTTACTTAAAAATATATATAAGTCATTTTCAAAGAAAAATGTCACAAAATTGTCAAAAAATTATAATCTTGGATGAGTATGTTTGAGATAAAATAATAAAATAGATTAAATGAATGTTTTAGGTTAATCTATATTTCTACAATATTATTTTTAAACTTTATTACTCGATTTACCCATACCGATGTGATAATATTTACTAAGGTTATTATTCATAATAACCAAAAATTAAAGGGATATATTATCCAAATTTGAAACTCATTATTTAAAATATAGAGTCTATTTTTCAATATTTTATTTTCTACATTGGTACAAATAAATTTTAATATAAATGCATAAATGCAATGAAAAATGGTTTTTTAGAAAAAAATTGATTTAAGTTAAAAAATAAACATTTACCAAAATAAAATACAATATTGATTCCTATGTGATTAATTAGATTATATTTAATTAAATAATAAGTTTATTTATTTAGTATAAAATTTAAAGCCTAATTATACTTCTCAATGAAATCAAACTGCAGTTTTAAAAAAATCCATATTTTTTCATTATTCACTAAAAAATGAACCATTTTAGAAAAATCATAAAATTTCACCCTAATATAATTTTGATATATATATTTATAAAATGATATAATTTTTATCAATAATAAAATCTAAAATTCCAAAAATTATCTATAATATTTTCTCAAAAAAATAAATAAAACCCATTGTGAAGAAGGCTATTTTTTAGAAGAATAAAATGAATTTACTAAATAATGAGTACTTATTTTCTAGGCATTAAACAATACATGTGTATTGAGTAGGAACATTATACATATATTTCATTATTCAGTTAATCGTATTAACAATTCAATGGAGAAGTTATAACATTGGTGTTTAAATAATATTATTTTGTGGTTCATTTAAGCTTAGTGTTTTATATATTGTACACTATTTAACATAGAATTTTTTTTATATCCATACATATGCACAAACAACATTATAATTTTTCAATGGATGGGATGGTAAGAAAAAAGATAATATATTATCTTTATATAATTTTAATTATTTCATGAAGATTATATATATACATTAAATCCATCATTATAACTAGCTGTGAGAGGTGGTGATGGAAAATGAATTTCATCGATTTGTGAGGTGGTTGTCCATCGTACACGTGAATGACAGTTTCATTTCCCATTTTATGAAAGATAATTTTTATATATGTTATTCCATTAACATATTAAAATCTCAGTACATGAAATATATTTATGTTATTATTTCTGTATGGTTTAATAATATTTAAAGTGTAACATGCCAATATTTTAAAAGAATAAAATAATGTTTGATTCCATATATGACATGCAACCCCAAACCTAAATAAATCATAATACAGTGTACCATTATAACATGACCATTAAATTGGAGGGTATGAAAAATAATTACTAAATTATGAATTGTATATTTTTTACACATGAATAAATAAATTCATCCATTATCAATTAGTTAGAAAGAAAAAATCATTTGAAAATAAATGAAATGTTTTATGGAAAGACTATTTTTATGTACACATTTTTTTTATATTAATAAGTTAAATTTATCAATATTGGTGAATTATTTTAATGATAATTATGTCTTATAAATTCAATCATATTTTTTATCATTCATTTAATATTTTTTTCTAGGAATGTGATAAGAATAATTACAATTTTATGCCTATAATACTATTTTTTCTAAAAAGCAGTTTCATTGTGTTTTGCACACTTTTTTAACACTTTTCAAAAAATTATTTTAAAAAACTAAATTAAATTTTGAAATAATCATGTCAGAATTATCTTAGATTTAGTTTTTTATAATATTATAAAAAATTAATTTGTTTGATGAATTGTGAAAAATATTGGTTTTTATTGAAAGTTTTATTTTCATTTAAATCATTTAAAATGTTCCATTTTATATTAAAATAGTTTTAAAATTAAAATTAGTTCAATTATATTACTATTAATATAATTATTTCACTTTAATCAATTTTAGGTTGAATTTTAATATAATTTTTTTGTTTTCAAGAAAACTTTTTCCTTAAAAAACCGTATTTTCATCATGTTTGCAGGTTTAGTTTTAAATAAAATTATGTCAATAATATTAATTGAATTTGAAAAAATGGATTCAAAATTTATAATCAGTATAATAAATATTATCTAATAAATGAAACTGAATTTTTGGTAATAATGAAATGTAAAAATAGTAAAAATTAATTACCATAGTTACGGTTAAAACGAGTTTACTGAGGGTTAAACCAAACGATAAGGGTAAGTTTTTTCAATTAAAATTTTCTAAAACCTACTGTATGTACATATTTCTAAGTTATCATATCCAAAATTCTAATATATGTCCATTTTGAGGAATTTATCTTAGGAATGACTTTATCATTTTGTACTCTTTAAGGAAATTTCCTAGTGGGTCCCCTCCGCTAGTTATAAAAGGACATCATTTATCCTATCCTCTCCACACCACAAAGGCCTTTTGGTTTAGAAACTACTTGACCAAATCCCTTAATTTAATCCCTAACCATGACGTAGAGTATATTTTTTATTATAAAACCATCATAGGAAGGATTTATGTATACACAAAAAGTGATTCTTCAAAAAAATGAGGTATAGTTCTTAACCATGTGCCTTTATTTTATTTCTTTATCTACCCCTTAAAATATTTTCCAAATATTCTAAAATAATAACAATAGTATATTAAATATAATTATTTATTATGATTATGATTCCATAAACTTCATCCATTCTATAGTAAACCTATCATTTTACACATATTATTACATGATTTTAAGCATAATTATCTATTAAATACAAACCAAGGATCGAAAAGTCTAGTGTCTTTGGAAAACTAGGTACATAATAAAAAACATGAAATTAGAATAAAAGATATTTTCATTAACCTTAAATAATTATCTCTTTAAATAATTTTAACTCTTTCATCTACATAGGATAATAGGTAGAATACATATTCAAAAGGGATGAGCTAAAAAGCCAAGTAAGATAATAAGCATAGAAAAGAGGCATAACACATGAGTCAAAGGAAAAAATGTTGAAAAAAATAGGAATGGAACAAGAATAGACATGTTTAGGAATATCATATAGAACATGTAATCATATAATCATGGAAATATTGGAATATGGTAGTAACACATAACATGACATAAACATGAGTCAAGGTTAACTACCAAGACGGTATCACATGGGGGACAAAGTCCCATAATGGATTTGGTTTACCCTCTAATTTAATAAATAAAGTCTCATGAGACAAAACATTACCCAATTCATTAGATAGATATATGGGTGCACCCATCATAACATTATCATGCATATTTATGCAGCATAAATAATCAAGCATAAAGAATACACATAAAGGTTATCCATTGAAATTAATGGGTATCATAATCCTATCATAAGGCATAAACAAGGGGAATATAACAATGTTATAAATGAAATAAGATATTTAAATAATTATTGGTCTTTAATAAGGAAATATGATAATATATCATGAATAATTACGTTCAACTGAGTTGGAAACAAGAAAGAGAATGGTTCGGTAACATTAGAAATGTCTTGCTTAAGTGTGGTTTTAGGGAAAATAATAGAGTGTGTAAAGAGAATAAAGGCATAATTGTTTACATAAAACCAGAAATAAACTAATAAAATTTTTCATGATAAAATTATTGATTTTATAAAAATATTTTTTGGCTTCAAAAATTTTATGGACTGTATTTGAAAATGGGTAAGTAATGGAGTAGTTCTCTTACTAGGGTTTTCTTATTGAGAGGAATTGAGAAGGAAACCTTTTAAAAAATATAATTTCTAATAAAATAAAGAAAAATTGTGATAAATAGATATTATTACTATATAAAAACATAATATAGGAGAATTATATAATAATATTTAATAAATACATTAGAAAAAAAGAGAGAAAGTGTAACCCAAAGGTAATTTGGAAGCTCGAAGATATCCTTTACCTTATATCTGAATGTGTTATTCATTTACAATTAATTTTCTGGATAATCAAATTAGATTCATTAAAAAAATTATTTAGAACCTAATCCATATATATATTATTTCTTATAATTTAATTAAGTTCATTTATGGTCATTTTAATGAGTTATAATGTTTAATTTGGTCTTTTTGGGAGTGTTTGTTTCACGGTTTCATGGTCGGTTAACTTGTGTATATTTATGGATGTTGTTATAAAATGAGAATAGTGGTCCAGAAGTGAAATTATATAGTATTAATTCAATTTAATATGTTTTAATGGTTTTATATATACTTTTTTATCATATATAGATGATTCATTTGATAAAATTTTAATGAAAAATGTTTAGTTTATCTTTGCAGTTTTTAAGACCATCATGAACTAATATCATTTTATTTAATATTATTTTCAAATATTGGTTCCCTAATATGAAATAAGTTGTAATATATATATTAAAATATTATTTAACCATAATAAAGGTCTTATGACTAGAATTTAAGGAGGTAATGAAAAAAAACTCATCATCCACGAAGGTAGTGAACCGACATATTATGGATGATATTTTCATTTTTACCAAAAAATGAGGAGAGAAGGGATTTAATTATGGATATTCCACCAAAGAATATCATTATAGTATATTATTGATAATAAAGTTATCATTTCACTTTTAATATGGGAGAGGATAAAGTAGAATAAATAAAGAATTTAATAAGATAAAGAAGGATGATTTTACCTCTTGAATGACGTCTCTTTGAGAACCTCCTTAAGGCACTTGGAATTGATCTTTTGGTGATACCAAAAATAATATGATAGGGGGAATATCCTTAGGAGGCTAATTATATAAAATATTGGTAATATTTAAGGTGTATAATTTGTGAGGACAAGGGATGGTGAGGTGTAGTATTTATAAGGGGAGGAGAGGGGTGTTTTTATTATTATATTCATTAATTTATTATTTTAGCTCAAAACTACCAATAGGTTTGATTACTTTGACTATATATAGTAAATTTTGCATGTGATTTTGAGCTATTGGGTTCATACATAATCCATGGAAAAAAAATTCTAGAATTTGGCATATAATGTTAAATACAATAAATTATCATATTTCACTATTCAACAAAAATTCAACTATTTTAGAAAAAATACCAAAAAATCACTGTAACCATTTTTAAATGATTTTATTTCATAAATAGAATCCATTTTATAAAAATAATTTTTTAAATATGTGAAATTTAATTTTTAAATAAAATCATCATTTATTTTAAAATGATGATTTTAATATTATAATTGATTCATGACCCTTTAAAAATTTATTTACGCTCACGTAAAATTATCCTATAATTATAATAAAACATACTACTAATTTATGAATACATTTTCTGATAATAATTTTTAAATAATTATATTCATTATAAAATTGATAATAAAAAATTTACATTTTACAAAAATACCAACACTTAATTTATTATTTTTAAAACTTCTATTTACTTTTTCCATGATATAAATAAATCATATTTTTATTTATGATGTACGTAAATATTATTTTACACTTTTGTAGGTGAGGTTAGAATTTTAATAGTCATATTACTATTCCTAATGGTCAGATTACTATACCAATAGACTGGTTACTATTACAACAATCATATTACTATTCCAATAGTCAGATTTGTAACAGTCATATGGGTTCACTAATTCCTATAAATACCTCTTCTTCCATTCATTTTTAATTTAATTATATATTCTATCATGGTTATTTATAACTTCATCTTCAAAATGAATATTTTATTGTTAATAATATGTTTTATTTTTATAGCTTTGTTCATGAAATCAGTCATTCTGGTGGATTGAGAAAATCATAATTTTTTTATTTTTATTATCTAATTTTTTATTTATTATCATGGTATAATATTTTTCATCCTTATTATTATATTTTCTAACTAATGTATCATTCTTCATTTATGAGAATAATATTTTGTTGGTTTATATTTGTGATGTATGAGCTTTATACTATATTAAATAATTATAAGAAGGTATATTTCATTGATAAATTTTTTTTGAGTCATTACATTCTTCCCCCCATTATGAAATTTTTCCCTCAAAATTTTATTTTACATACAACGGTAAAAATAGGTGAGAGTTATTATCTTTCATTACTTCACTTAATTCCAATGTCACATCTTCGTATTTACGGTTCCTCTATAATAATTTGTCCAAGTGAGTAGTCTTTTTGTATAGAACCTTATCTCTATAGTTCAAGATCCTCATAAAATGCTCCTCATAATAGGGTTATCTTCCCATTTATATCAGCTTTGAATTAATTATATGCTAGGGATATGGTATGTACTTCCTCAAGAGGGATACGTGGAATACATCATGCCCTTGAGACATTGTTGGTGGAACTTCTAGTCGATATGTCATACCTCCAATGTGATCAAGAATCTCAGCCAATAAACCTGGGTTTTTCTTTCCCTTATTCCCAAATATCATGACTGTCTTCCATTGAGATATGTAGAGGAATACCATTTCCCCAACCTCAACCTCTATGTCTCATTAGTGATTATCTATATAGATCTTCTATATACATTAGGATGCATTGATGTGTTTTTGAGTAGTTTTCACCTTTTCTACCATTTATTCTACCATTTCAAGTACCAGTAACTTACATTCACCGACTTCACCCCATCATGTATAAGTTTTATATCTCTTCCTATAAATGGATTTATATTTGTCCATTTGTATACTTGATTCAAAACTATTATTGTAGGTGAACTCGACTAATAGAAGATATTAGTCTTGTACTCTATTGAAGTCTATTAATCATGTCTGGTGTCTGAAGAGTCCACTCAAAATGGCATCAGTCTAAGGGTCATATGCTGTATTGAAGTTTAACTCGGTGTTTAGAGCATGTTGGATACTTTTCTAAAACATAGAGGTAAATATCATATATATATCGTATAAAATTAGTAATTGTACTACATGTAGCCTTACCACTTCTTTGATGTATATCTGAGAAATTTGATTGAGTGAGAAGCCCTCTTGAATTGAAATAAATTGAGACTTATTTGTATGAAAATCCACAACAATCCATATTTCATTATTTCCTCTTGATGTATTTAGAAGTCCAGTATCAAACTCCATGGTGATGTTTTCCTATTTCCATATAGTCGTGGGTAATGCTTGAATCATCCCCTTATACTTATTATGTTTAGCCTTCACTTGTTGACATACTAGTTTCTTCGATATATAATTAGAAATATCCTTATTTATATTGTCCCACCAATAGTTCTCTTAGATATCTTGGTACATATTTAGGTTCCATGAGTGGATTAATAAGGTTGAGCTATGTGTATCATTCAAAGTATCTTTCTTTATATGATAATTTTATGGTACACATAATCATGACCCAAATATTTCGACTTCATCCTCACCAATTATTAACTCTGAGGTTTTCAAATTTTTGATATATTCCTCATTCTTATGAATTTCCACATCATTTATTTTAGCATCCTTTATCTAATCCATAAGGTAAGGTTAATTAATATTTTGAGAAAGGAAATATGATGTTCTTTACCTTATGATTCCCATGTACATGCTTTGTAAGTATAAGAAGATTGGATCCTTCTCAATTCTCATTATTGATAATATTTTAGGATCCTTTCTACTTAGAGTATCTCCCACTTTATTTTCTTTACCGGGATGGTAGTGGATTTAACAGTAATAATTCTTAATGATATTTAACCATCTTCACTGGATCATATTAAGATCCTTCTATGTGAATATATATTTGAGGCTCTTGTAATCGTTATATATCTCAAACTTCTCCCCATTGAGATAATTCCTCCAGATTCTCAATGCAAATATTATAGCTACCAACTTTAGGTCATATGTGGGATACTTTTTCTCATGATCTTTTATCTACTTTTTGGCATAGGCTATCAAATTATCATTTTTCATCAGTACACAACCTAATCCCTTCTTGGAAACATCATTGTATATCATAAATATTTCCCCACTTGTGTGTAGTATAAGTACTCATATAGTGATAAGTCACTTTTTCAACTCTTTGAAGTATTATTCACAGTCATTGGTCCAGAAAAAATTTAATCTCTTCCGAGTTAACTTGGTTAATGGGTTTGAAAATCAGGAGAAGTTTTTCAAAAATCATCAGTAACACACAGCTAGACCAATGAAACTATGGATCTTAGTTATAAATTTTGGCATGGGCCACTCCTCAATTTCCATTATCTTAGAAGGGTCTAAAAATATCCATTTGTTCTAGATAACATTCCACAATAATGATACTTATTCCAACCATAAATCACATTTTCTATTGTTTTGATATAGTTTATCCATTTGAAAATCCTTTAGCATAGTATTAAAATACTCCTCATGATCCTCTTTGCAATTTTACTATATCATAATATCATTAATAAAACTACCATAAATTTTTTAAGGTAATCTATAAAGACATTATTCATTAGGTCCATGAATATTTTTGGAGAATTAGTGCGTCCGAAGGGTGTCACTACGAACTCATAGTGTTTCTACCTCGTTTGAGAGGAATTCTTGGGAATATATGACTTCACCACCGTTAATTTGTGATATCTCAATAAAAGTATCACATTAAAGAAATACATGGCCCCACATAGTTGATCGAATAGGTAATCTATCCATAGTAGGGGTACTTTTTCTTTATAAATATTTTTTTAAGCTCATGATAATCAATGTAGATGTGCATTGATCCATATTTCTTCTTGATGAAGAGGATTGGTGAACCCCATGGTGAGTCACTCATATATATAAAACCCCTTCCAAATACTATTGAAACTACTTCATTAGTTATTCCAACTCAATGGTGTCTATTCTATAAGGATTCTTTGATATGGGTGAAGATCCAAGTATAAGCTCAATTGAGAACTCAACCTCTAGGTTTGTGGAAAGACCAGGAAATTCTTTAGGGAACACATTAATGAATTCACTCAAAATGGGCATTTCTTCAAGCATGATCCTGTATTTTGTCTCAATAATTTGAGCTGGATATTATTACTCATAAGGAAATAGTATCCATACTAGAGAAGAATATCCCAAAGGTTATCCATCCTCCTCCTTACTTTTTATATAATTGGAGGATGCCTTTAGATTTTAAGTGTGATATCTCTTTCCCAACAATTGATATTGGATTTATATAATGATAGTCAATCTATTTCTAATATAGCATCATGCTCTGCCAAAGGAAGTTATAAAAGATTTTTTAGGAGGTTCAGTCCAAAACAATGACTAGGGAGGATTTATATACTTTGGATTAAATAATTTTCATATTCTCTATTCTCATAGATAACTCAACATCCATATTTTGTGGTGTTTTTTAAATAATTCTACCAAATTTTAAAGATATTAACTAATGAGTATAACTAGAATAAAATATTATGTTCACTATTCTTGAATGAATACCCAACATAACAATCACAACATCATTTTCAGGCTCTACCTCAGTAGTAGTGATATAATATTCCATTCTTTGTAGCCTTTGAGTTTGTTTTTGTTTATTTTCTACAACAACCATTGGATTGGGGCATTTAATAACAAAATTCCCATGTTCCTTATAGTTGAAGCACTATACTACAGGATGAGTATTCATCTGAACCTTCCTTTTTTCTTCCACATTTATGGAATTATTCATATCCCTTCAAAAATTATTATCTTGATGACCCTCTTTACCAAATTTGAATAATATGCCAATTATTTTTAGATAGTTCCAAGGATTATTCTTCCCACGCTTTTGACATATGGGATGTTGGGTTTTATTTCCTTCATGGGATTTATTTGTTTATCCATCCATATTAAACCCCATTTTTTACATTTTATCACAGATCCCAAGATACCACAGAGAGTATCCAAATTGTATTTCAACCTTTAGGGAAGAACGAATAGTATCCTCATAATTTTAAAAGTCTCTAATCTTTAAGTATTTTCATAGACTCAACTTTAATCCATTGAATAAGTGATTCACCTTACTTTAAGTTTTCATGAAAAATATAAAGGTATATCATGAAATCCTTGTAAATTTTTTCTCATATTCACTAATAGTCTCTTCCTCCTTTTTATTTAGTCTGAGGAACTCACATTATATATTAAGATGGAGAGTTCAGGGAAAATATTTACTGAAAAATCTTTTCTTGAATGTTTTCCATTTGATGGATTCAATTTCCTCTTTAGTCTTCATTATCTTGATCATTGTCCACCATTGATTAGCTTCCTCATCAAAGAGATAGACTGCCGACATAGATTTATCTTGTTCTGATCACATGAAGACAGAGAATATCTTCTCAATAGAGTTAATCCATTGTTCCATGATGATAGGATCAAAATATCCACTAAGGATATGAGTTCGTTATCACAAAAAAGATTCAACCACAGCTTGATATTTCTTAGGAGTATGAGGGTGTTCCACATAATTCAAGTTAATATTCATTACTTGATCCAGTTGATTTAGTAATTTCATGAAGTTAAAGGATCCTATTCCCATCAAGTTTTCCATCTCATTAGGGAAATAATCACATTACCAATCACATTGGTTATTGTCATGGGTTCTCCAATTTTTATCCATCAAATAAAAAGGAAAAATAAAATTAGGGGGATTGAGTACCTAGATAATGAGTATATAAAAATAAAATATCAAAATAGAAGGATAAACAAATAAATAAAGATTATATATTAACTTGTGATTCCCTATGTTTAAATCTAAGTTATTCATGGTGATATAATTTTCCATAGGTACATAATAAATTTTTCTAGTCCTAATCCCCAAAAATAAATACAACTTTCTCTGATACCAACTATAATAACCCTATTCTTTTACACATATTATTACATGATTTTTAAGCATAATTATCCATTAAATAAAAACCAAGGATTAAAAAGTATAGTGTATTTGGAACACTAGGTACATAATTAGAAAACATGAAACTAGAATAAAACATCTTTTTTATTAATCTTCTATAATTAGGTCCTAACTTCCTTCAATCACACACATATATATATATATAGGATAACCTGGGGAATACATAGACAAAATGGATGAGATAAAAAACCTAGTAATGGAATAAGAATAGAAGAAAATCATATCATATGAGTTAAAGGCATAACATGATAAAATAATAGGCTTGGAACATGAATAAACATATAGAGTAATATCATATAGAACATTAGATCATATGATCATGTAAATATAGGAATGTGTCAGTAACACATAACATGACATAAACATGATTCAAGGCTAAATTCTAAGATGTCGTCACATGGTGGAAAAAGTCTCATAATGGATTATGTCTACTCCTTAATCCCATACATAACATCTGATGATAAAAAACATTTCCAAATAAATTACAGTGATATTTGGGTGCACCCATTATAACATTTTCATTCATATATGTTACACATAATGAATCAAACATAAAGAATACACCTAATGGTTACACATTGAAATAAATGGGTGTCATAAGGCATAACTAAGGGGTTTATAATAATTTTATCCATGAAAGAGGGTATTTAAATCATTCTTGTTCATTCATAATGAAAAATAATAATAAATCATGAATAATTATTTCCAAATGAATTGTAAATAAGAAAAATGATGTCCTAGTAACATTATAAATGTCTCACTTATGTATTGTTTTAGGGAAAATAATAAAGAGTATTTAATGAGGATAAAGGCATAATTATTTGTATAAACCCATAAATGAACTAAGATATTTTTTTCATGATAATATTATTGATTTAAAAAAATTGGTGGACAAAAATTGTTTATGGAGTGTACATGGAAATGGGTAAGAAATAGAGAAGTTCCCTTTAATCTGGTTTTCTTATTGAGAGGAATTGAGAAGGGAACCTTTTAAGAAATGTAATTACCCATAAAATAAAGATGAATTGAGATAAATACATATGTTTGGTACATAAAAACATAATATAGAAGAAGTATATAAGAATAATGAATAAATAAATTGGGGAAAAGAGAGAGAAAGTGTATCCCGAATATAATTTGGAGGTTCAAAGAGATATCTAACCTTATGTAAGAATGTGTTCTTCACATGAACTAAATTTCATAGATAATAAAATAAGATTCATTAATAATTTAATTAATAACCTATTCCATGTATATTTGATTTATTATAATTTTATTAAGTTCTTTTATGTCCATTTCTTTGAGTTATAAAGTTTAATTTTGTTTTTCTATGAGCGTTTGTTTCACAGTTTCATGGTCGGTTAAGTTGTGTATATTTATGGATGCTCTTTTTAAATGGTAATAGTTATCCATATGTTAAATTATGTGGTATTAATTAAAATAAAAAAGTTTATATTGTTCTATATATCATTTTTTTCTTTATATGATGATTATTCATTTGATAAAATGTTAATGAAAAACTTTTACATTATTTTTGCGGTTTTTATGACCATCACAAACTAGTATAGTTTTATTTAATATTATGTTTATATATTGGTTTAAAAACATGAAATAAGTTATAATATAAATATTATAACCTTCTTTAACCATAATAATGTTTTTATGACCATATTTGAAGGTAATAGTGGAAAATGAAAACTTATTGTCTGTGAAGATGGTGAACATACATATTACATATGATGCTTTAATTTTAACAAAAAAATGAGGTGAGAAATGATTTGATGATGGATATTACACTAATAAAATAATATTATAGTATATATATTATACTGGAGCTAACATTGAACTTTGGATAGTGGGGAAAGGATAATTAGAAGAAATAAATAATTTACAAAATAAAGAAGGGGGATTTTACCTCTGGAATGTCATCTCCTTAAGAACCTCCTTAAGAAACATGGAATTTGTATTTTTTTTAGGAAAGAAATACTAAGATTTAGGGAATGCGCTTTGTAGGGGAATTAGATAGAATATTATAATGCTTCAAGGATTATATGGTGTGATAAGAAGGGGTGGTGAGGGGTAGTATTTATTAGGGGGGATATGGGTGTTTTTATTGTTATATTCACTAGTATATTATTTTAGCTCAAGACTACAAATTGTGTTGATTATTGTGATTGTATATAGTAAATAGAGTATGTGAGATCAATATAATGGGTTCTTACATCGTCCATGACTCTAAAATTCATGTATTTGTCTTATAATGTTAAATATTGTATTTCACTATTCCCAAAAAATTCAACCATTTTAGAAAAATCAAAAAAAATCACCCTACAAATTTTCTGATGTTTAGATTTAAAAAATGAAATCCAATTTATGAAAATTATTCTCTAAATATGATAAATTTTATTTTTAAATAAAATCATCATTTATTCAAAAAATTCAGATTTTAATATTAAAATTGACTTTATGACACTTTTGAAAAAATATTTATTGTCTCATAAAATTATATTATAATTATAATATAATTTAATACTAATTTAGGAATCCATTTTATGAAAATATACTTTTAAATGATTATATTATTTATAAAATTCCAAATAAACCATTTACATTTTATAAAAATACCAACACTTAATTTAGCATTTTTAAAACATTTATTTACTTTTACCTTGATATAAATATATCATATTTTTTTATAAGATACCTAAATATTATTTTACACTTTAATAGGGAAGCTTACTATTTTAGAATTCGTATTACTATTATTGATGGTCATATTACTGTTCATACGTTTAGGTTACTATTCCAATAGTCAGATTACTATTCCAATATTCATATTTATTATAGTCATATGGGTTTTCTAATTCATATAAATACCTATTATTCCATTCATTATTCATTCACTTCTATATTCTATCAAGGTTATTTATACTTTTATCATCAAAATTAATATTTTATTGTTAAAATTATGTTTTATTTCTACATCTTTTTGAGTGTAGTCATTTTGGTGGAGCGAGCATATCAAAATTTTTGTATTCTTATTATCTTATTTTCCATTTATTTCCCCGTTGTAATATTTGGAATTATTATTGATTTATTTACTGACTACTGTATCATTCATTATTAATGAGAATAATATTTTGTTGATTTTTCTATTGGATGAATGATCTCTATACTACATGACATAATTATATGAATGGAAATTCCATTGATAAAAAAATTTTAGGTTGTTACACATCCCCGGCACTAGTGCAGAAAATTTTTATCACGGTGGAATTTTTTACATCGGTTATATATAACCGACGTAAAAAACAAAGAAACTAGATTTATCACGTCAGTTATTTTTTAACCGATGTGATAAATCTCCAAGATTGGATTTATCACATCAGTTAAAAAATAGTCTACGTGATAAATGGAATCATGAAGGTTTATCACGTTGGTTATTTTATAACCGATGTGATAAACTGAAAACCCTTGATTTATCATGTCGGTTATATTATAATCGACGTAATAAACTTTAAAAAAGTTGTTTATCACATCGGTTATTTTATAACCGATGTGATAAACCTTAAAAATGAATTATCACAGTGGTTATTTTATAACCGACATGATAAACTAAAAAAATCCTTTTATCACATCGGTTATAAAATAACTCACGTGATAAATCTTTAAAAACGATTTATCACGTCGATTATTTTATAACGGACATGATAAACTTAAAAAGAAATTGGTTTATCATGTCAGTTATAAAATAAACGACGTGATAAACTGAGTGATGATGATTTATCACATCAGTTATAAAATAACTGATGTTATAAATCAAGTCTCTGTGTTTTATCACGTCGATTATAAAATAACTGACGTGATAAACCCTTTAAATGATTTATCGGGACCTATATGCGTATCTGTTTTCTTCGATCTGCGGCTTGCGGCTCGTCTCTCTTGCGCGAAAAACCTAGAAACCCACCTAGAACTCATTCTCTCAATGTTGATTTGTCTAGATCCTTAATCATCTTTATTATTAGCAAATATATCAGATTGACTCGCAATCCCTAAGTAAGACTTTCAACCCACCCCAATTTCATTTCTTATTTTTTGAGGATTCCGTAAATTCATTTTTTTTATTTCGTTTACTTTGATTCTAATGTTCATGTTTATAATCTAGTTTCTCACCTATTTATGTATGTTTTCAATGCTTCTTGATAGTTAATATGATGATAGAATCAAATTGATTTTTTTCAAATGAACAAGGGTTGTCTATTAAGAAAATTGTGGTGAATAAATTCTAGATTTTACATCATTTTTTCATTATGGGTTGAGCCATTGAGGGTTTTGTATCATCATTTTGTCATTATGGGTTTAGACAACAAGGGTTTTTTATAATTCCATGTTTATGGTTTTTCTTTTTTGTCTTCATAATTGTTTTTCTTGTTATTAAAAATAATAACTTTTACACATGTTTGATTTCATTTTTTTATATTTCAAAATTGTTTTGCATTCAAATTATGATATTTTTCATTTAAATATAAAATTTTCTTTTCTTTACAAGATGTATAATTTTGATATTTATTATAGGTAATAATGAGTCAAAGTTGGATTAAGACACATCGAATGAGTAATGAATATGAGGAAACTATTGATGCTTTTTTGGAATTTTCTTGATGAAATGTTCCAAGAAATAACATTTTTTTCTGTCCATGCCTAAAATGTTTGAATATGAAGAAGTTGAAAAGTAGAGAGATCAAAGATCATATGATTTGTCATGGTTTTAATCCAAGTTATAGCCCTTGGATTTGGCATGGTGAAACTGGACAGAATTTCAGATCTATTGATGATGATGATTTGCAAGATGATAACTCAGATGGAATTGAAGAAATGATTTGTGATACTGCAGCAGAACAAATTGAGATAGAACCGAAAGTTGCGCGTCTATATGGTGATGATGAAAAACCATTGTTTCCTGGTTGTATAGATTTTATAGTTTTTTCGGTAGTGTTTGGATTGATTATCCTAAAGGCGAAACATAGATAGAGAGACAAACGTTTTACATAGCTGCTACAATTGTTGAAAAACATTATTCCAAAAGACAATAATCTTCCAAAATCACATTATAAGGCGAAAAAAATATTATGCCCGATGGGAATTGGATACAAGAAAATACATGCATGTCCGAATGACTATATAATATATATGAAGGAATATGAATTTCTGTCAGAGTGTTCTAAATGTGGGACATCACTGTATAAGTTGAAAGAAAAATCACAGGCTGATGTAGAGATTACAAAGATCCCTGCGAAATTATTTTGGTATCTTCCTATAATTCCTCATTTGAAACGTTTATTTGCTAACTCTCATGATGCAAAATGATTAATATGGCATTCTGATGAGTGGATATGTGATGGAAAAATTCGTCATCTAGGTGATTGTCCACAATGGAAGAAAATTTATAAGTTGTATCCAACATTCGAAAATGAAATTAGAAATCTCAGACTTGGATTGTGCACCGATGGAATGAATCCATATCGAAGTCTCAGTAGCACACATAGTTCATGGACTATTTTATCGGTAATTTAGAACCTCTCTCCTAATGTTTTTATGAAGCGCAAATATTCCATGTTGAGTATAATGATCTCTAGTCCAAAGCAACCTGGAAATGATGTTGATGTTTTCTTGTCACCATTGATTGATGATTTGAAACTTTTATGGGAGGATGGTATAAGAGTGTATGATTCTTATAAAATGAATTATTTTGAACAGAATTCAGTGCTTATGTTCACTAGAAATGACTTCCCAACGTATAGAATTTTGTCTGGATACAATGTTAAAGGGCATAAATCATGTCCAATTTGCGAACAACAGACTTCATATTGTCAATTGCATCATGGGAGGAAAACATTCTACATGGTCATTGAAAGTTTTTACCTATGGATCACTCATATAGAAGACTAAAAAAGGAATAAAATGGGTCAAAAGAATTAGATATTGATTTGAAACCTTTATCCCCTGATGATTATTTTGAAAGGGTGCAAAACCTTGATGTGACATTGGGAAAGACACATAAATCTGGTAATGATAGACATGTTTGGAAGAAAAGGTCAATATTTTTTGAGCTACCATATTGGAGATATCATGAAGTGAAGCATAATATTGATGTCATGCACATGGAGAAGAATATCTACGACAGTTTGATTGGAACATTGTTAAATATTAAAGGAAAGACTAAAGATAGATTGAATGCAAGATTAGACTTACTATTAATGAGAATATGTTTGGAGTTAGCTCCAACTTCTAATGGAGGACAAAAATTTCTTCCTCCAGATTGTCATACATTATCCAATAGGGAGAAAATTAGCTTCTGTCAGTGTCTTCATGATATCAAAGTGCCTCAAGGTTATTCTTCAAATGTAAAAAATGTTGTCTCTCTGAAGGATTTGAAGTTGATAGGTATGAAATCTCATGATTGTCACATCATGATGCAACAACTTCTACTGGTTTCATTGTGTGGAATATTTCACATCCGTGTCAGAAAGACTATAATGAAGGTGTGTTATTTTTTCAATCCAATTTTTAATAAGGTGATTGATGTGAATTCTTTGAAAATTTTTGGAAACGGATGAAATATCTATACTTTGTCAATTGGAAATGCATTTCCCTCCATCTTTTTTTGATATAATGGTGCATTTAATGGTTCGTCTAGTTCGAGAAATAAGGATATTTGGACCTGTATATCTTCATTGGATGTATCCTTTTGAAAAGTATATGAAAATATTTAAGGGGTATGTTAAAAATCATTATCGACCTGAAGCCTCCATTATTGAGAATTATATTTTTATTAGGTTGTAGAGTTTTGTATGATATACTTGTCTGCAGTGGAGCGCATAGGTTTGCCTATATCGCGTCATCAATGAGTTAATACTAAGGGAAAGGGGATTCATGGCTTGAAATTCAAATCGATGTTAGATGAACAAATGAAGAAGGTACATTTATACATCTTGAATAACATAGCTAATGCTCAATCATATATCACATTTTTATATTAATGAGTTGAAATAATTTCATCCAAAAAATAATGAAATGTAGATTTTGATTGAGCAAAACAAAACATTTTTGACATGGTTTAAAAAGACCCTACTTGGTAGATCATATATCTCAGAGAAGTTAAGATGGTTAGTGGGTGGTCCAAGTTTAAATTTGATAACATGGTCCAGGTATGAAATTAATGGCTATACATTTCATACGAAAGATCAGCACAATAGAAGTGCAGTTCAGAATAGTGGAGTATTGGTTTTTGTAGAAGCAATGAATTTTTTGACTTCTAAAGACAAAAGTCCTATTTCTGCATCAAGTGCATATTATGGAGTCATTGAAGAAATATGGGAGGTTGATTACTTTAAAATTAAAGTTCCCATTTTTAACTGAAAATGGTTTGTCGGTAACAACAGTGTGAGACATGATGAATTTGGAATGACAATTGTTAATCTGAATAGATTAGAAGACACAACAGATTCTTTTATACTAGAAACTCATGCAAAATAGATTTTCTATGTTGTTGATCAATCAGATATGCAGTGGTCTATTGTTTTACAAGGAAAAAAAATAATATGTTGTTGAGGATCAACTTGATGTAGATTCTGATTTATATGATATCCCTACTTCCATGGAATGATTAGTAGAAAATAATGATGAGCATGTTGTAGACATGGTTTGTGCCATAAAAAATGATCATGATGAAGGAATTTGGGAAAACAATCCATTTGTACACTCCTATTATTACAGTTAATGTATGTTTACCATGTTTACCATGTTTACCATGTTTACCATGTTTACCATGTTTACCATGTTTACCATGTTTACCATGTTTACCATGTTTACCATATTTACCACGTTTACTATATTTACCATATTTTACCATGTTTAACATATTTACCATTTTTTACCATTTTTTACCATATTTTATCATAGTTTATCATGTTTTCCTTTACGTAAGTTATATATTTATTGATTATGTTGAAATGAAAATTACACTACCATGTTTACAATGTTTACCATCTTTACCATTTTTTATCATGATAAACCATGTTTACCATGTTTACCATTCTGATAGTTGAATTTGTTTATTTGTGAATTAATTTTTCCTTTTTTGATTTCAAGGATAGTGACAGATCAATCAGTTGATGAACCACATTATTTTGAATGTAAGAAACATGATGATTCCTTTGGGAAGGAACATTTACATGCTACTGTTGATGTTATCCAATCGTCTTCTTGTGCTCCCATAACAACTAAGAGTTCAAGAGTTGGTAAACATGGCAGTACACATTTACCATAATTATCAGTTGCTCATGCCCAGGCCAGAGGATAGTAGTTGAATTTAATGACAATTATATTCCAAGAGGTCCAAATAAAAAATATTTTAAGAGTTTTGTATCAACTCAAGGCAAAAGCAAAGTTAGCATTTTGTATAATGATTGGAAAAGTGTGGATGAAATGATAAAATCTCAGTTGTGGGATACTATTTTGGTAAGATCTTTTTCTACTGTTTGACTTATCTTTAAAAAATATATTATAATATAAACACTCTCTTCTTTATCAGATGACATTTGATATTCTTGACACTGGAGGAGTCAACAAGAAATATTTATTGATGGTAGCTAGAAGATGGAGGGACTTCAAATCGACCCTCACATCTGATTTCATTTATGGTCAAAGAAATCATGAAAATCCATGTCTTATATATCCTTTCATAGATTAAGAAACATGGAGAAAATTTGTTCAAAGTAGGAGACAAGAATCATTTTTGGTAAGTGCAATATAACCTTTTATAATTTTTCTTATATAACTGAACTTATTAATAATTTGTTAATGATTTATTATTGTCAATTTATAGTAAACAAGGAAATATCATCAGAAGATCCAAGCTAAAAATTTATACCCTCATAGATTATCTCGGGGAGGGTATACATTATTGGAAGAACAAATGATGGTAGAAAAGTTAGTAAAACATATAGCTGAGTCTTCAAGATCAGGAGAGGTTGTTCCTCCGTCCCCTCCATCTAGACATGAAAAATGGAAGAGGGCTCGGATGGGAAAAAAGGGGAAATATATTTCAGATGAATCGAGGATCATAGCTGAGATGATTGTAAGATATTTATTTTATTATTTAAATTTTTTTCTATGAATTATATACTTTGAATCAATAAAAAATTTTTAATTAATTAATATAGGATTCTCTTGACGAGAAGAGCACACAGGGGGAATTTACAGCTACTAGAAGGCATGATATTTTATCTGAAGCATTGGGAAATCCCGAACACCCCGGTCGTGTACGAGGATACCTGATGGGTGTATCGGTAATAAGATTGTTGCCACGTTCTTCAACATCTTCCATTGAGTGTGTTTATAAAAAAAATAGATTATTTAGAGGCTGAAGTTCAAAATATTAATGCGATGATGGAGGAAAAGATCAGAGCATCAGTACAGTCTATGTTTGCAAACATGAAAAGACAATTTCATATTACAGCTCCCGTACCTCCAGCTCCCCCTGCAGACCCCATTTTTTATCTTTCACCTCTGGAAGCAGATCCCACTCCCCCACCTCCAGAAGCATCTCCCACTCCTACACCGTATCCCGAGGCTTCCATTGCTCCACCTCAACCTACGTACCCCATTTTTTATCCTACTCCTTTGCCACAGCTTCCTACTTATTGTGAGTTGTATGTTGATGATCCTCAATTTCATATAGTGTCATATGGGCTGGTATATTGTATAGGAGATATGTTTCATCATTAGAATTTAGAGTTAGAGCAGCATAGGGTCACTATACAGGATATTATAGATATATCAGCTCGAGTTCCGGTACCTACAGATGAGGTGACGACAATTGGACATAGTATCAGCCACTTTTTAGTTTGGCCATCCAGACTTCTGCGAGTCATTACCGTAGAGGTATGTGTGTTATATCTTATAATTTATTTATTAATAAAGTTGTTTTATAATTTTAAAGCAAATATATTTATCAATTTATTTACAAGAATACTTTATAGGCAATAACAAAGACAAATGGCTATGACATCAGATACAGATTCTAGTAGTCTTGACAAATTGTCAAGATATTCAAATTTATTAGCAGAGCATTATTCATTTCCATTGGAAGGTCATGTTTTTGTACGTGCAATAAATGTGGGAATTTTAAAAAATGATATCATGGAGCTTGTTACTAGAGAAAAGTTGGGCGTCAATGTGGTGCGGATTTTTTCCATGTAAGTCTTAACATAATTTTGTCCCTGCATTAAATTTATAAAAAATGAGTACTTATTTATATTTTTTATTAGGTATCTTTATAAAATGTGTGATAGGAATGACTAGATAGATTTATATGGGTTCATGGACCCGCATTTGCTTTCCCCTGATGCACATTCATTAGATGAGGAAGAAAGAGTAATTTATGTTGCTGAAAGATTTCAACAAAATATTATCACACAGGATGATGCCTTATTGTGAAATGTATGAAACATATATCCGATAGTGTTCTGTCTATTTTAACAAAAAAACTACTAACCAAAAATTTTCCTTTATATCAGTGATCATTGGATATTGGGTATTTTTTGTCCACGGGAGAAAACACTATATTGGATATTCTCTGTCCATGGTGATGTGCAGAAAATTTTTAAGAATTCGTTGGAGAAGTATATTTCAATTTCCTAATAGTTTTTTATATTATAATGAATTTTAAATTTATCTCATTCATATTATTTTCTAACAGGGGATGGAAAAACTTTCAAAAAACAACAAATAAAAGGGGTACCAAGATCAAATATGTATAAGTGAAGATAAATATCCATTTATAATTTTTTACTTTTGAATGTATTACATAAAAAGTTATATTTAATTGAAACTCATGTAAACAGAATTTTCATGAATAATAAGGTGTCATCGAATGTAGATATTATATGTTAAAATTTATGTATGAAATAATTATAATGGGAACACTTTTGTAGTTCGACCAGGTTAGATTTTCTTATGAACATTACCATAATATTTCAGTTGATTTATTCATTTTATATATTAACTATTTTACTTTAACTTTGTATCTATTTTATGACTTTAATATGTATAGTGCTCAATAGGTCAAACACTTACAAGTGGAATGGTCAAATTATTTTACAGGTTTGATTGGATTTTAGTTCGTAATGTAAAAGGTAATTTTGAAAATTTTAATTGTAATTGTGTATTTGGTGATTGTTTTGGTTGGATTTAAGTTCTTTATAGTTGACATTGTATGTTTTAAATGTCATCAATGTAAATTCTTAATTTTACTTTGGTACTTTTTTTGGTCTACTTCTATTTTTCAGGTACGAATTCTTGGTTTGGTTTCTGGTTTTTTCTTAGGAGAGCAGAGGACTTCTTTCTATTTTTTAAAACAAAAATTGGTTTTCTACGTCAGTTATTTTATAACCGACGTGATAAAGGAATGGGGAAGGGTTTATCACATCGGTTATTTGAATAATCGACGTGATAAACCCCTACGGAATGGTTTTTCACATCAGTTATTTAATAACTAACGTGATAAAGTCATGGGAAATGGTTTACCACGTCGGTTATTAAAGAACCGGCGTAATAAACCATTTCCGAGGGGTTTATCACGTCGGTTATTTAGTAACCGACGTGATAAAGACCCCCACACTTGTTTATCACGTCGGTTATTTTATAACCAACGTGATAAAGGACTGGGAAGGGTTTATAACGTCGGTTATTTGAATAACCGACGTGATAAACCCTAGGAAATGGTTTGTCACATTCGTTATTTAATAATCGACATGATAAACACTCCTCCACTGGTTTTTCACATCGGTTATTAAATAACTGACGTGAAAAACACCTCAATGTTATGTTTTTTACATCGGTTTTAAAATAACCGACGTAAAAAACACCTCGATGTTATGTTTTTTACATCAGTTTTTAAATAACTGACATAAAAAACTATATTTATAACATCATTCGTATTAACGTTGTCTAAAACCTGATGTAAAAAATGAAAAATAACTGACGTAAAAAACATTTTTTGCACTAGTTCCCTCTTTTATCAAATGGGAAATGAAATCATAGAGCGTGTGTACGACGAAGTACCACCTCACGAACTGATATAATTTTTTATCCATCATCACGTCGCAAGTATTGATATAAATAGATATTTAAGGTATATATATGATATTAATGACATAATTATACTTCTATAGTAATAATATTTCATCTAGCTTCTTAACTCCCAACCGATTGGAAAATGAAACATCACTTGTGTGTACGTGTGGATTACCTCCTCCACAAAGCGATGTGGTATGTTTTTATTTTATTTTGACATGTATGGTAATAAGGATAGATTTAATGAATATATACTTTTTATATGACATAATAATGATTCTGTAAAGTTGAATTATTATTTTCCTTTCTTTTTCTACATCTGTTGAAAAAATGGAAATGTCGTTCATGCGTACATATGGCATACCATCTCAATGAATGGTGTTGTTCATTTTTCTATCTATAAATTTTATAGATGAATATAAATATTTATATAATAAATGTATATGATATTAAAATAATGATTAAAATTATGGATATTATGGAACCATGATCAAAGTATAATGACCAAAACTACAGAACCAAAACATACATGAAAAACAAAGCAGGTAATACCTTAAAGAGTAATTTTAACAAAAAAATTTTAATAAATGAGTGATAAAAGTTTATAAGTAAATAATATAAGGTATAATATATATTATTATAGTTCCATAATATATTTATAATAAATATATATTTATTATGTAGGAGGTTCAGTCACATACAGAGGAATTCGAACCGAAAGTAAGGGATTTTCATCTCTCTTTATTTCTATGTGACACATGCCATATTTACCACTTATTTATTTTATTTTTTGTGTATATAATATCCATGAATTTATTTTATGATTATTATATTAAAATATATGGTATATATATCCATATAAGTTTCTTTACTTCATGAGGCTTACAATTCAAAAGTTATAAAATTTGTAAGGGTTTATTTCACAATCACATCATTATTCAATATTTTTTATGTTTAAGTATTACCTCAGGGAATCATATGAATTTTATATATAAAATCCATTATATTTTCTTATCCTATCTTTGTTTTTGAAAATTATAAGTTTTCCATTCATTTTTCTCTTCTAAATACTAAAAATTTCAAAAAAAATAATAAAAAATAGTCTTTATTTCCTCTTTTGTCAGGAATATTTTTCTTCCATGTTTTCTAAAAATGTTACAAAGAATGTTTTAATATTCATATATGATTTTTTAAATTCATTTTTACCCCTGATATATTTTTTTAAAAATAAAATTAATCTTCCTATCATTTTCCAACTGAGGCACTTTTCAATTTTTTATAAAAACGAGAAAGGGATATTTTTTTTATTGTACTCAGCATGAACAGAATTTCCCATCATCATAACTGGTCATTTATTTGATTTTTCCATTATAATTTTACATGAATATTTTCAAATAAATTTTTTCCCTAATATTTTTTAAATTTTTAGTTTTTAAATTTTATTTTCAAAGTTAAAAGGGTATTTTCCTCAAGAGAGTTTTCATTAAATTTTCATTTTATTTCTATTTATAAATGACAAAAACCCTTATTTTACTTATTCTCTATTTAGGATATGTTCTAATTATACTGTCCTTATCATTTATCTGGATGTATTATGATCATTTTGACTAGGATTGTACTATTTTGATATCATTCACTATATTAATCTGGATGGTTTATGATTATGTTTATTGATTGGGGAAATTATTAACATTTCATATTCTTAGTTTCCAATAAGAATTTTTACATTGATTATATTTCACCCCTTTCATATAATGAATGTATTATACTTAGTAAGAGATGAGTGGGGCCCTCTATAGCCCCAAACTACATTAGTAGGTCTCGTGAGACAAACTAGATTGGGTATTTGGCCGAGAACTTACCCATAAATACAGGATGTCTTGGAATGAGGACTTGATGATATGTTTATGATATCTAGAATATGCATTCACTCATTATTAGATTAGTTATTGATGTCCATGTGATTATTTTATTACTTATGATATTCATGGATAAGTTTCAATATCATGTGATTATTTATATGGAATTATATGATCATCATTTATTCCTGACATATTATTATTCATGTTCAAGTTATTGGTTAAATGAATTTTTTTAGATATTTACCTTAACATATATATTTTTCCTTATTTATTCATGATATGTTCTGCTATATGCATACCCTTACTGAGAATATGATCTCACCCATTTATTACATTTACTTTACCTAGGATGTCAAGAAGTGTATAATGTTTAATATATAGGGATATTATAAAGTAAAAAAATTGTGTTCTAAAAGAAAATACTATGTTGTATTTTAAGTTTTCAATTATAATGTGAGATTCAAGTATGTATCCAGTTTACCAATATTATAAAAATATTTGATCATTTTGAATGAAATAAATTGTATCTTATGAAAATGTAATATAAGTAACCACTAATTATGGGCTACTAGTTTCAGGGTCTTTACATGAAGGAGGTAGAATAAGATGTAAAATGAAAATTCTTAGTTAAAAACTATACCTTTTCTTCAAACAACCTATTTAGGATTATACATAAAGCCATATTAGGTTGTGTTTTTTGATCAAAATATGGACTCTAGGACATGGGTATAGATGTAAGGAATGGATTTGGGTAGGTATTGGTTGAACCAAAAGGCTTCTGAAGTGTGAAGAAAATAGTATAGTAGGTTCCCTTTTATAAATGAGGTGAGGGGCACTCTGGAAATTATATAACTTTTTAAAATAATATATATTAATTTTTAGATTAAAATGGATTAAAAATGATATAATTAGAATATTATATGAGGATTAGTTGAAATAATATCAAACAAAAAAATATGAACAAGTTTTGGTTATGTTTTTAACCTTATATTTTAGTTTCAACCCCCCTGTTAAACTTTTTGACAATCACCCCGATATAAATTTTTTTACTCCTTAGGGGTCAAAAAAGTTACTCTAAAAGGAAATCCTATAAATCCCTGATATTTTGTGAAATATATTTTTAAAATTAATTTAATATTTTTGATATTTTTCTTTTCACGCAATACTGAAAATAGATTTTGTTATATGAAAAACACGATATTTGGGTTAACTTATACCTAACTTCAAGTAAATATTTCAATTCAAGAAACACATATATTTTCTTGTGGTATATGAAAGAGTACTCATGAATTGTGTTATAGACAATGTTGAGTTCTTTTTATAACTTTCATTACATGTTAGACCGAGTTTTACTAAATAATAGTATATCATTGAAATATAATTATTTAATATAATAAGATATAACCTTGTCATTAAATTAGAGGTTATGAATATTATTAACTAAATAATGAAAATATAAGGTTTATAATATGGATTCATTGGTTACCAATTAATTTTAAATGAAAATATATGTCATTTGATTATAAAGAAAATAGTTTTATTTTTATGCTACCAAATTCATTTTATCTTAATAAATCAAATTAATTACAATTAGTGAATGATATTGATGAAATATATATGATATATATTCATTAAAATGTTTTTTATATTCATACAATAGATTTAATAGGCATAATATAAGAATAAACACAATTTTACGCATAAAACCCTATATTTTTCAAAAGGGTAATTTTACCACCTTTTAATCGAGAACCCATTTTAAGTCTAATTTTTGAAACATTAAGAATTTTTATACGAAAAAATAAAATTATTTTATTATATAAGGATAGAAAAAGTTAATTTGGTTGAATTTTGAATATTTTTCTGAGAAGTTTCATTTTTGGATGAATAGTGAAAAATAATGTATTTTAGCTAAAAACTACTTTTTAATTTAAATATTTTTTTATGTTAAATTTTATTTTAAATTAGGATTTAAAGTCAAAATAGATCAATTATACATATATTAATCCAATTTATGACATTATAATCATATTATATATAAAAACCTATTGAACTGTTGAATGTTTTTTTAACCTCCCTTCTTGGCACGACTGTTAGATTAGCATTGAAATCCATTTAGCCACTTCTATAAATTAAATATGGAAAATGGGAATAAAATGTTTTAATAAGTATGACATTTAGAGCCTAATAGGTTCGACTTAATTTTTGGATATTATAAATAGTAACTTTAGTAAATTTTTATTAATCATGGTTATGGGTAAATCGGGCAATTTAAGGTAAAAATAATATTATAATATTATGAAATAACCCTAAAACATGTCCCAATTTCATTTTATTAATGGTTTTCAACCAAAATAAACCTTATTTAGAAATTATAACATTTTTAAGCCACTTGGTTAAAATATGACATTTATTATTTTTTATTTAAAGATAAGTTAACATTGTCATACTAATATTTTTAATAAGTAAATAATATTTAATATAGGGTTATACAAAAGATAAATTTAAATATAAATAGTAATTATAAATATAATAAATTTATATCTATCATGATAATTTATTTTCAATTTTTTGAGAAGAAAAAATTTAATTAAAGGCTTGCATTATGATGATGCATTAAATGTTTAATTGATGGAAATATCAAATAAATGACAATAAAAATATTAAAATAATTATAATTTAATATAATTAGTGATATCAGATATTTTTATAGATAAATTGTATATATTAGAATTAGTTTTTGAGTTTATCATGCTGTTAGGATATTTTTAAAAAGACAAATATTGAATGGTATCAAAACTGAAATAACTGATACTTTAAAATAATTAATACTTTATGAAGTGATATAAAATTCATAAAAATATAAAATTATTCAAAATAACTATAATAAGGTTAAATATTTCATAAATAATCTATTTAGGGTTTTTTTTTCAATTTTTATAGTATCTATATTAACCCTAAAGTGTAAACATTCCAACTTGTCCCAGTAAGAGTTAAAAGGTTTAACTAAGGGTTAAATCCAAAAGATAAGGTAAATATTATAACCTAAAAATGTCTAAAAATCATTATTAGAGATTATTTAGACTCATAATAATCTTATATTTTAAATAACTCACTTTGGATATATTTTAAATCAAAAATTAATTTATATTAAATTAATATTTTGAGAGT
Source organism: Viscum album (assembly GCA_963277665.1). Lineage (NCBI taxonomy): Eukaryota > Viridiplantae > Streptophyta > Magnoliopsida > Santalales > Viscaceae > Viscum > Viscum album. The sequence goes on along the minus strand of OY728146.1, from coordinate 817,569,590 downwards.
TTCCAAAAGTGTCCCTACCCTCACTTATAAAAGGGTGCCTCTCTTTCTCTTTTATTTACACCTATAAAGCCATTTGGCTTGGAAAACCTATACCCAATTCTCCCCAAACCTTATTAACTTAATCCTAGAAGCCTTCATTTTTTAATACATCAAACCAAAGGATTATTTTTTAGAAAATCAATAAGAGATACCCAAAGGAGAGGTAACATTCATCAATGAAAGTTTTTATTTTATTTCTTCCTTAAAATACTTCAATTATATTTATTTAATGTTCATATAATAACCTTTGTATCCTCAATATACATGAATTTATTTATATTAATTATTCTACCTACACTCTCACTCAGTTCCATCTAATTGGTAATGAACTTACCATTCTTATGTACAATGAACTACTGCCTCAAGAAACGAGGCTGTTTATTTTTCATTACCACCTCTCATAGTGGGAATTAAGATGAGCACTCTATTTTTATATGATATATATGATATTAATTATATAATTATATTTTTTAATGATAATATCATTTCTAAATTTTTACCCTCCATTTAATATTTTGGAAAAATGATAACATCGCACATGCATACATATGACTTACCATCTCCACAATGTGATGTGATTCGTTTCTCATCTATATTTCAAATTGATGGTAATAAGGACTAATTTAATGAATATATAATATATATATATATAACATAAACATGATTATTTAATGATAATATGTCATTTTTTTAATATGAAAATAAAATGATAACAGCATTCATGCATATGTACGACCTACTATCTCCATGACAGTGTATTTAATTTTCAATTTCTCTCTTTTATAAATTTTTATAAATACATATATACTGAATATATAGGATATTTATATCATTTTTATCATGATTTAGATAATTAAATCATGATATATATAAGAGGACCAAGGATAAAAAGTCAAAATATGAATGAAAAATAAAGTTAGTATTACCCGAAGTGTGACATTAACAAGGAATTATTAATAAACGGGTCATATTAAGTCATAATTAAATCATATATGATATATATATATATATCTGTCTTTGTGTGTGTGTGAATATTATTCTTTGGTAGATTTATAATAAACTTATATTTATTATACAAGAGATTTTAATGTGTATAAAAGAAGTCAAGACTTAAGGTAAGAGAAATTCATCTCACTTTTTATTTCTGTGAGACACATGTTATATTCACCACTGGATTCTTTTTTGTGCTATATATAATGACCTATGACATTTTATATCACTAAATTACTTTATTTAATGATATTAAAATCTTTAATTGATGTTTTTATTTCATGGGGTTCATAATTCTAAAGTTACTCAAGTGGTAAGGGGATTTCTAGTCTCACTATTTTTTCTACAAGACTTACACCATATAAACCAATCACTTATTCTACATGGTGTATATACATCTGATGAATGTATTTTTATGAGTATTATCCATAATATTATGATATTTTTATATCCTTATAATTTTTTTCCTTTCATGAGGAAAACTATTCTACTAATTAAAAAGTGATTTATATTTATTTCCCAATCTCTTCTATATTTGGGATTGTTTCTATTTAAGTATATATTGGGGAATATTTTTAATCCACGTACATGTTTTCTAAAAATGTTTTTATTATCCTCCTATGGATGTTTAAAGTCATTTTTAACCATGTTTTACTTTTTACTAAATGGTTTTAAAGAGATCTTCTTTGTCATTTTCTAAACAAGATACTTTGTAACTTTTCCTGCAAAAGTAAGAAATTAATATTTTTTAACATATACAACATGAATGGATTTTTATAATTTCATAACACCTTAATGATTAGAATCATAATTTATAATATTACAAGTTTATTTTCAAAAAAAATCTTCTTTTAAAATTGTGATATATTTTAAGAAAATAAAACGTTTTCAAAGAAGAAAAGATATTTTCCTAAAGAATTGTTTTCAAGTGATCTCTCAGAATTGTTTTTCATAAATAACATTATTTTATGTTACTTATGTTTTACTAGGGATATTATTAAATGATAATATTCTTATTCTTTATAATAATGATTTATCTTTATGATTTAATGATATTTATGAAAATCATTTCTTTTCCATGGGTATATTATGAATGAATGATGTTTATGAAACCCATTTCATTCTAGAAGTTATGATATGATGAATGATTAATTTTCTTATGGAAGACATATGTATGGTTTTAATTATGTGATGAGTTATACCTATATATCCCTCTAATTCATTGGGTAAAAAAAATTATCTCATGACATAGATATAAAGGACATTGTCCGCTAAGATTGCATTGGGAGTGAACTTTGACTACTAAGACAGTTATGGGAGTGAACCATGAAAACCAATATGGTTATGAGAGTAAACCATGACTGTAGATATGGTTATGGGAGTAATACAAGACTACCAATATGGTATGGGGATTAAACCCATACTATTAATATGGTCTTTGAAATTATTCCTTGACTACTATGGAAATCATTTTATATACTTATGTGTCCGCCACAAATTTCATGTCTTATTCCATGTTAGGATTTCTTGGATTATAGTATTGATTACTTTGTGATTTATATATTATGAACTTCTAATATTTATTCCATGACTCAATATTATTATATATGTTATACAGAATATTATTTTCTAAAGTTATGTTATTTTTTTACATTCTTATGCTCATATTTTTCTGGATATTTTCCTTGATTACCCTTACTGGTCATATGAGCTCACCATTTTCATATGCTTGTTTTTTCTAGGATATAAATAGAAGTTTTAGGTAGGAATACTAAATGGGAATATCTGTATGGTATATGTTAAAGATATTTCACCAAATTAGATGAATGTGTTCCATGTTTCCAAATGCACTAAACTAATATGTTCTTTGGGAATCTATTTTTTTAATCTTTTATATATTACACAAAATAGATTTTATGAATATGTACATCAATCCTGGTATGTTATCATTGGTTTCGTAGTAATAGTTTATTAAACCTTTGGAAACTAGGATGAGAAAAATTTAGTGATATCCCTAGGGTTTTTTATAAATATATGTCAAGGTATTTCTCTAAGGATAAGTCTAAGGATGAGGAAAAGTATAGAAAAATTTCCTAAAATTTTGGTATATTATAGAGAAAATGGTTTCCTAGCATTAAATAAATGTCTGGATACTATAGTTGGATGTGGTTTTGACATATATGTACCTAAGGGTATGAACATAGAAAATGTGTGTCAGACCTGACTTGAGTGTAACCCGGTACACGACAATTGGCCTTGTTGCACACTAGGTTTGACACACATGGGGATATACTTTGGAAATTAAAAAACTCTTCATGGACCATAATTAAGTATTTAAATATTATCTATCTATGAATAACCAAGGAAAAACCTAATGTGTCATATATTAAAGAAGTTTTCATAACTTAGACGTCCTATAAGTAGTTTTTCATTATTATGTGGATCTTCGTAATGATAATTGTGTCTTACTCTATGTTTTTGGTTTTAATAAATGGAGGTAAATAAAATGAACTAGATTAAATTTGAATATGATGGAAAATTTTCTGATGAGTAGTCAAATGGGATGATCACCTAAGTGAATGATGTTTTGATCATCCCTAATTAGTTTTCATGGAAAATGATTAACAACGTGTACCTTAACCAACTCTCAGACACACCAAAGAAGAGAAGGAAGGAGTTCACTGATATTTAGAGTAATGGAGACCATGTAGAAAAGAATATTAAGTTTTATATATGTTGATAATGTGAAAAGAAACACCCAAGTGAATGTCTCAAAGGAACACGAATATTTTTTACATTAGAAAATAATGAAACAAAGTAAGTAACTGCAAAGGGAAAATGAAAAGATCAGTTGATGCAATGGTTGGAAATATTGGAATCCCTAAGGTATTACCAAAAGTTGAATGGTTTATGTGTGGAATGAATGGACATTATGAAAACCAATGTCCTAAGAGTAAATATCCCAAAAGAAATTATCAAGGTGGTACAATTAATGGTTATATGGTTGATGATGATGAGACTATATATGAAATGTGAAAGGGAAGAGGTATTATATAATGAGATAATGTATAATTTTTAATGTTTTTCAGATGAAGTAGAATAATCAAAGTGTTTATTTATTTGGATTCCAGAATTATGAATGGTGAACTATATAAGTATTTTCTTGTTTATGTTTTGTTAAGTATTTACAAGAATATATTGAATGGTTCTAACAGCCGAGAAAATTGATTTCATGGAAGGTGATAATTGGATTAAGGGATAGTGGCCCTTAATTTATTCCTAATGTTAGGATAATGATATTTGGATAAAGATATGTTGGATGTTACTGATTATCATGGGACTGATTAAGGATTTATTAACAAATTGGTTTATGCTATCATTGATGAACTTTAAAACTTTTTGGACTTAATGAATATATCTAACAAACATTGGAATAAGTAAACATGCATGTTATCAATAAGGATATACGTTAATTAATTTTATTACCATGTTTCAAGAGAATAAATGATAAATTTATTCACATGTTTGGTAGGTGAAAAATAATATCTACTTTATGATATATAAGGGATCAATGCTAAGCTTTTTTTGAGAAATTTAGTGACCGTATTTCTAATGTTGCAAACTATTATCTTTTATAAGGATTGTAATATTATCCATTTATGTAAAGGTTAAGTTAAACTTAGGATTATGTTTCTGATATTAAAGTATTGACTCACTATAAGTGCATTTATGCATATTTGATAACTTGTATGAACATTTTTATTGTGATGACATATCATTATATTTTTGGATATTACAATATGTCAGTACTTTAAGAATGAAAATCTCACCTTCATTTCTTAGAAAAAGAGATGAAGTGGAAATTAATTAATTAACTACAAAAGGGTGAGATAATTCTGAAATAATTAAGTATATCTTATCAATAAAATTCCTCAAATTTATGAAAATGATCTTGAAACTAAAAATATTATCCTAGTACCTTCATTTATGATGAATCAAATGACCCATAAGATAATTACATATTTAAGGCCTTGTGATTGTTAACTTTTTCCTGATCATGTTCCCTATCATTATCCATCAAAACATAATAGTTATATTTTTCTTCTACGTCCATGTTTTCACTTTCCACCTATGTTCTCCTATATGGGAATCTAGTTATGAGTTATGTTGGTTAACCATTACAGTTCCAAATTTATCTTTTTTAAGGATGTTTTAGTATTTATTTTTAGGATGTGGGTTTATATGAAGGAAACTTTCATGTATTAAACCTTTGATAACCCAAAAAAAATTCGCGGGTGAAATTCATTTTAAGGGGGTAGAATGTAACACCATAACATTTTGTGAAATGTTTTTTTTTTGAATTAATTTCATATATTCGATAGTTTTCATTTCATATAACACTAAATGTAGATTTTTTTTATATGAAAAACACTAAGTGTGGATTGCTTTATATACAAAACCAAGTCAGGATTTCTCTACATGTAATACTTTGATTATATTTCGGTATATGATGAATTATTCTTGTCTTTTGTTATACATAATGTCGAGTTCTTTTGATAACTTGCATTACACGCACTACTATGTTTTACTGAACAATGTTATATTATTAAAATATTATTATTCAATATAATAATATATAACCTTATCATTAAATTATATTTTATGAATATTATTGACTAAATTATGAAAATATAATTTTTATAATATGTATTTATTTGTTACCAATTAATTATAAATGAAAATATATACAATTTGATTATAAAAGAAATTATTTTATTTTTATGCTCCCAAAGTAATTTTACCTTAATAAAATAAATTAATTACTATTAGGGAATGATATTATTGAAATATATATGTTATATATTTAATAAAATATTTTTTATATTCATCCAATATATTTTATAGGCATAAGATAGAAACAAACTCAATTTTACAAATAAAACCCAATATTTTTCAAGGGTAATTTTACCACCTTTTAATGGATAACCCATTTTAAATATAATTTTTGACACTTTTATAAATTTTATAAGATAAAATAAACTTATTCATTTAAATTGGTTTATAAAAATTTAATTTGGTTAAATTCTTTGTATTTTTATTAGAAGTTTCATTTTTGATGAATAGTGAAAAATATTGTATTTTAGTTAAAAACTATCTTTTCATTTAAATAATTTTTAATGTTTAATTTTATGTTAAAGTGATTTTTAAAGTCACAATAGGTAAATTATAGATGTATTAATCCAATTTAGGTCATTAGAATCATTTTTGATATAAAAACTTATTAAAATTTTGAATGTTTTTTTAAACTCGCCTTCTCACCACGACTACGAGATTAGCGTTAAACTTAATTTAGCCACTTATGTGAATTTAATTTTAAAAAATGTAAATATAAGGATATAATCAGTATGAAATTTAGAGTCTAATAGGATTAACTTAATTTTTGGATATTATGAATAATAACTTTAGTAAATTTTTATTTACCACGGTTTAGGGTAAATCAAGTAACTAAAGGTAAAAATAATATTATGAAATTATGAAATTACCCTAAAAATTATCCCAATTTAATTAGATAAGTTTGTTTCAAAAAAATAAATATTAAGAACAAATTATAACCTTTTTATTCCACTTTGTTAAGAATATTACATTTATTATTTTCTATTTAAAGATAAGTTAAAAATGTAATACTCATATTTTTAATAAGTAATGAATTTTAATATAGGGCTATAAAAAATATAAATTTGACTATAAATATTAATTTGAAATATAATAAATATATATTCATAATGAAAATTTATTTTTAATATTTATAAAATAAATAATTTACTTACATGCTAGCATTATGATGATGCAGTAATTGTTTAATTAATAGAAATATCAAATAACTGATAATATAAATAATAAAATAAATCTAATTTTACATAATTAATGACATAAAGTAATTTTAAAGAAAAATTTGATATGTTGGTGATATATTGTAAGTGTTTTTTAAAAGTTATCATGTTTTTAGTATATTTTTCAAAAGAAAAATATTTAATAGTATCAAAATTGACAGAAATGATAATTTAAAATAAATAATATTTTATTAAATGATATAAAATTAAAAAAATATAATATTTTTCCAAATTAATAAATAAGTGTATATATTTCATCAATGATCTATATTTGTTTCTTTTGTAATTTTATAGTAACTATATTAACCCTAAAGAGTAAAAAATCCAAGTTGTCACGGTAATAGTTAAAGGGTTTTACTAAGTGTTAAAGCCAAAAGAAAAGGTAATATTGTGACCTAAACATGACTAATAAAAACTTTTGAGAGTATTTTGACCCATAATAATCTTATTTTAGTAATAAATAAATTTTCAACTTTTTCAAATCAAAAATAAATTTATATTAAATTAATATTTTGAGAGTTTCCAAAAGTGTCCATCCCCTCTCTTATAAAAGGGCACCTCTCCTTCTATTTTATTCACACCTATAAATTTCTTTGTATCAAAAAAACTCTACCCAAGTATCCTCCCAACTTCCTTACCTTTATTCTAGAAGCCTTACTTTAGTCATAAATCCCCCAGGGGCGCTTTTGTGAAAATCAAATGGAGATACCCGAAGAAGAGGTAATGTTCATCAATGAACGTTTTTGTTCTATTTCTTCCTTAAACTCCTTAAATTATTTTTATTTAAAGTTTATATAAGAAAATAATTATAATAGATATACTGAGAGTTTTTATATTATGGAATTTACCTACACTTACACATACTTCCATCTAATGGGTAATGAACCTTTCGTTCATGTATACGGCGAACTACCGCCTTACGAAATGATATTGTTTGTTTTTCCTTTATCACATATCATGGTAGTAATTAAGATGGAAACTATATTTTGATATGATATATATATAATATATATTATATAATTATAATTTTTGGATGATAATATAATGTATAAATTTTATAATCCAAAAAATATTTTGTGAAAATGATAATGTTGCTCGTGCATACGTATGGCTTACCATCTCCACAATGTGATGTGATTCATTTCTCATATATATTTAAATTTATGGTAATAATGATAAATTTAATGAATATATATGGTGTATATATATTATATATAAACATGATTCTGGAATGATAATATATCATATTATATTCTTTATTTTAATATTACAAGAAAATGAAAGTAGTGTTCTTGTGTATGTACAGTCTATCGTTTTCATGAATGATGTATTTTATTTTTTATTTATATATTTTATAATTTTTTATAAATAAATATATAATGAATATATATGATATATATATATATATATATATCACATTTTTCATTATTTATATAATTAAATCATGATATATGTAATAGAACCAAGGATAATGAGTCAAAACACGAACGAAAAACAAAGAGAATATTACCTGAAGTGTAACATTAACAAGGAATTATTAATAAATGGGTAATATTAAGTCATAAGTAAATCATATTATATATATATATATATATATTACTATAATTCTATGTTATATGTATAATAAACTTATACTTATTATATATGGGGTTTTAATGTATACGAAATAAGTCAATACTTGAGGTAAGGGAATTTCATCTCACATTTTATTTCTGTGAGATACATGTCATATTCACTACTTTCTTCTTTTATGTGGTATATATACTAACCTATTAAATTTTATATAATTAAATACCTTTATTTAATTTTATTAAAATCTTTAAGTTATGTTTTTATTTCATTAGGTTCATGATTCTAAAGTTACTCATGTATTAAGGGGATTTCTATTCTCACTTGTTTTGTGATACTTGGTCTATTTTCACCACTCATTTATTATACGTGGTGTATATACTACCCATGAATGTATTTTTATGAGTCTTATCTCTAATATTATGATATTTTCATATCCTCTTAATTTTATTTCTTTTATGAGGCATACAATTCTATTGATTATAAATTGATGAGTATTTATTTCTCAATCTCTTCTATATTTGGGATTGTTTCATTTTAAGTCTCTGTTGGGGAATATTTATCATCTATGTCCTTATTTTATAAAAAAATAAAAAATGTTTTTAATTTGATTCTATGGATGTTTAAATTCATTTTTTCATGTTTTAATTTTTATTAAATGGTTTTAGAGGGATCTTTTTTGTCATTTTCCAAACAATCTACTTTCTAACTTTTCCAAAAAAAGTATGAAAAAAAATTAACATATAAGTTATGAATGTATTTTTATTCTTTAATGAATCCTTAATTATTTAATATTTAATTTTAAATAGTACAAGTTTATTTTCAAATAAAATTTTTTATTTTAAAATTGTGTTCCATTTTAAGAAAAGAAAATGTTTACAAAGAAGAAATGATATTTCCCTCAAGAATTGTTTTCAAGATATATCTCAAAATTATTTTCCATATAAGATAATGTTATTTGATGTTACTTTTGTTTTACTAGGAATATGATTCAATGGTACCATTATTATTCTTTATAATAATTGTTTGTATTTACAATGGAATGATATTTATAAAAACCACCTCTTTTCTATGGGTTGTGTTATGATTGAACGATGTTTATGAAACCCATTTCATTTTATGGGTTCTAATATGATTAATGATTTATGTTCTTATGGAACACATATATATCTTTTTCATTATTTGATGGTTGATAAAATATCTCCCTCTAGTTCATTGGGTAAATATTTATATCTCATGAGATATACATAAAGGACCTTGTCCATGAAGATGGTATTGGGAGTGAACCTTGACTACTAAGATGGTTATGGAAGTTTACCATGACTACCAAGATGGTTATGGGTGTAAACCATGACTACCAAGTTGGTATGGGTATTGAACCCATACTACTAATATGGCCTTGGAAATGATGCTTGGCTACTATGGAAATAATTTTATGTGCTTATGTGTCTACAATTTCATATCTTATTCCATGTTATAATTTATTATCATATACTCTTGATTACATTATTAATTAAGTATTTTTCACTACCAATATTTATTTTATGACACAATACTTTGATATATGTTATATAGGGTATGATTTTTAAAATTTATAATCATAATTTTACATTTTTAATCTCATGTTTTTCTTGATATTTTCCCTGATTACCCTTATTTAGCATCTAATATCACCCTTTTCATATGTTTCTATTACCTAATATATAAAGAAAATTTTTAATTAAGAATAATAAAGGGAAGATATCGATGAGATATGATGAAAATAATTCACCAAATTAGATGAATGTGTTCCATGTTTTCAAAGTCACTAAACTAATGTGGTCTTTGGGCATCTATTTTTGTAAAGTTTTAAGTACATCACAAAAGTGATGTAAGGTCTATGTACGTCAAGCTTGGATTATTATAAAACAATCCCATAAATGGAACATGGTTGATATATTAAACCATATCACATTCACTTGGCTGAATATAGGTTTTGTAACACCCCATGTAAATAAAGAATATGACATTTTTATATTTATCCATATTTGTGAATAAAATATTAATATTAATTTAAAGGGGACTCTATGCTCGATGGTGTACCCAACACGCAACAACGAGTTTCTTGGTAATCTTACGTTGCACTCTAATAATAAAATAATATTATTTTAAATGGTAGTTAACATGTAGCCGTTTTATTGGCGAGAATGGATAGAAATAACTAAAATATGATTATATATGTTTTTAAATGTTTTTACATTTATCCAATAAAAGATAAAGTCTTAAAATACGGAAAGAATTCAATTTTAGGCGTATATGCCCTAGTTTTCACTAAAGGTCCACTTATCGCCTTTTGATGGAGAACCGTCATTAAATATAGTTTTTCTCACTCTTATAAATTCTATTGGACCAAATAAAACTCTTCTTAATAATTGGGACATCAAAATTTACTTTGTGTAAATTTTTGGTATCTTTCCGATAAAGTTCATTTTTTAATGAATAGTGTAAAATGTTGTATTTTAATTCAAAACCACTTTTTAATATAATTTATTTATATGATTAGATTATCTTTTTAATTGGTTTTAAAGTGAAATTAGAATATATTTTTACCAAAAAATCCAATAGTGGTCGTTAGAATTAATTTCACTTTGAAATCAGATTTAAACTAGTGTCAATCTTTTGATACTTATTGTTTCATAAAAACGAGCTATTTGCTCTGACAGTGGGAATTAATTATTAAATTAATTAATGTGACTTATATGTTTTGAATTTTTTAAAATAGAATTCATTTTTTAATTCTGAATATCAAATATAGCTTAGGGTGAATTTTTGGGATTTTTCTGAAAAACATCAATTTTTGATGAATAGTGAAACCACTAAGTGGTACTTATAAAAACTGATTTTTCCGTTTAAATGAAATTTTTCCATCTTTGTGTTTTGAATTTCAAAAATCTGACATACATGGTTTTCATTAAGAAGTAAAATGTGGTTCAATGGGATAAAAATAATTTTTTTGGTGAATAGTAACTTATTAATTTTTTAATCGCGATTAGAGGTAATTAGTGTAGTTTATGGTAAGAATAATGTTTTAATAAAATGAAATGAACTAGAAACATGTCCTACCCTCATGGGATGTGTCATGGCCGACCAAGACAATCCATGGGTCAACTTGGGGACCCCATGGAGCCACTTTGGTTGGGAAATGACATAAATATCTTTTTATTGAATGTTAAAGTAAAAATGACACAAACATGAGATTTTTTACTAAAAAAATTTTTACATGGGGTTATACAAGTCATATTTTTTACTATAAATAGTCATTGGAAAGCTAAAACGATTTCCTAAATCATAGTATTTTTTTATAATTTTTAGACATTAAATAAATTAAATTATTTATGACATCATGATGATGCAGCGATGACCTCATTATTTAACGATTTAAATAAAATGGAAAGATAATGTAATATCTAAGACCTACACATGTCCAAAACCTATTGGATGAGTGGATTTAGAATCCTTATCACCTTATCCTAGAAATACATCTATGTGGGACCTTTAAAATCCGAAACTCCTTTGAAAATAAATTAGCATTTTGTAAATTTACAAGAGTGCCCCTCCTCTCCTCTTATAAAAGGCCCCCACCTCTACCTCCTTACCCACACTCCCAAAGCCTTTGGATCGGCCAACCCCTTACCATTTTGTCTTTACACTTCCCTCTCTTACTCCTTGAAGCCTCATGTTGGGCAGAAGTCTTCCCAAGGAAGCCTTTGAGCTCAAACCAAAGGGAGTTACCCGATTTTAAGGTAATGTCTTCACTTGTGTCCTTTTGTTTTATTTTGCTTCTCCAACCCCCTAAACTCTTTTTATTCATTTATTTTGTAAAAAATCCAGTATCTTAAATATACTATGATGTTGTTATAGGAATTATTCGAGCTACACTTACACACACCTACATCTAATGGTTAAAGAACATACTGTTTCCGTGGATGGCGAATTTATGCCTCCCGAAACGATGATTGTTCAACATTCTTCTAACACCTTCAAAGGTGGACATTAAGATGACACTATATTTATATATGATATTTAATATGTTTATGTTTTACTTAATCTTCTGTATTTTTCATTTATGTCGTACCTTTATGGTTTCCATTATGGGTAAACGCGATATCTTCATTTAAGGAAGTGCGGACTACCACCCCCTCAAAGTGATTTGATTCATTAATACCATATGTGGTACGTATAAAGGATATATTTAATGATATTATATATGATACCATACTTTAATTAAAATACAATTATCTATCATTATGTTTTAATTCCATTAAATATGAAATATAAATGGAAGTAGTGTTCATGCGTACGTACGGCTTACCGTCTCCATGAATGGTACATTTCATTTCTTATCTCAAAATGTTATGTAATATTATAAGTACATATATATAATGGATATATATTTAATATATTACATCTAAATTATGGATATCATTCTGTAATTATAACATATATATATATCTCTCATTTTGTTTTAATTCCATTAATATGACAAAAAAATGAAAGTAGTGTTCATGTGTACGTACGGCCTACCGTCTTCCTGAACGGTGATTTTCGATTTTTATCTCCAAATGATATGTAATAGTATAAAATGAATATTTACTGGATATATATGATATTTTAATCATTAATAATATTCTGGAAATTATTTACTTATAACTACATGGGCAATCTTTTTTCAAACAAGTTCATTTTTGACTCATGTACCAAACATCGGCAAAAATGTCTGATATGAACTAACATTATTAAACAATTATTATAACATTATAATATGTGATATGAACTGAATAATAATCTCTAAAGGAGGTACTTAGGAAATTATTAACTGACCAAAGTTTATTATTCAGGAATATAATGAAACGAACAAGACAAGTTGGACTTGAGGTAAGGGATCCTACTCCTCTCTTTCTTTTTAAGTACACTCTTTTATGTAAATACTTTTAAACTCATATTTCTTATGATTGGGATGTTATTTTATATTACTCTTACTGTACTTATTATTTTCATATGATGAGAGACCCTATTTCCTCTCATCAATCCATTTTGGAAGTTTTGAGTAGCGTCGTTAGGCTGCCGAATTTTTGTAAGAGATCTAACCTCTCTCTTTCTCTTTAAGTACTCTCCTTTATGTCACTTATTTTAAGATCCTATTTTTTATGATGGGGTATGTTCTTTTATATTCCTCTTGCTTTAAATTTTATTTTAATTTGATGATATACCCTATTTCCTCTCATCAATCCATTTTGGAAGTTTTAAGTGGTGTCGTTAGGCTGCCGAGTTTTCGTAAGGGATTTTTCATCTAACTTTTATTCCCGTGAGATTTATGCTACATTTGCCACAATTTCCATTGAGTTGTGTATGTACTGCCTAATATTATACACTTTGTATAGTAAAATTTCATTTATGGGTATTCACATCTTCATTTTATGACCCTTCTTCCATGGGGTGTACGTTTCGAAAGTTACCCAACTCGGTAAGGGGACCTTTCACCCTCCTATTTTTAAAAGACTTCTTTTGTTATGTCTTTTAATTAAAATTATATTATGTTGGGATATGTTATTTTATATCCTTATTGATTTAAATTTTATGTCCAAGTGATGGGATTCCCTTTTGATCTCTCATCAACTCATTTTCTGAATTTTGAAGTGATGCCGTTAGGCTGTCGAATTTTACCAAGGGAACTTTTTAACCCAATTTCGATTTCTTTGGGTTAAACATGTAGTTATTGAATATGTCATTTTTGAATATGTTTGAATGACCTTTTATTGTTTTACACTTAATATCCACTTATATTGGGTGTATTTATATTTGTCACACATAATTTTGACATTGAATTATCCTTAATTTAAGGATACCTTCTTTATAAGGGAATTCATCACATTTGACATTTGTACTGAGACTTCATTGTTGTTATGCACCAATTCACTATTATATGGTGTATATACTGTCCTTTGGAAAATTATATCATGAATCCATTTATTCTCATGATATTATAAAGTTCTGACTAAATTTTATTCCTCAATTACTGTATTCAAGTCTCTCTAATTTTAGTAGAACCCCTTTAACCAAAATTTCGCTTTAAATGTTTTAATTATTTGTTCTTATTAATATCCATGTTTTCAAAGTGGTTTTAAGGATTTATTTATATGGATATTAATGGTTTAAAATTTTAAAAGCTTCAAGGTGGTATGGGACACTTTGATTCAAAAATCTCTTTATTAAATGTTTTAAATGGTTTTGGAAATGGTTTCTTTTTGAATGGATTCGTTATTTAAATATCCTAAAATGTTATATTGTGATTGAAATGTGGAAATTTTATGTTTCCTTTATGCATGTTTTATGTGATACGATTATGTTATGGTTCTTGGGCATTATTATGAAGATGGGTGGTTCCGTGATAGACTAAGGGCGGGTGAGCCTGATATAGCTCTCCAATGCATTGGGTAACGTGAAGGAGTGAAATGTTAAGGTTTCTCCGAATAGATTTAGGGAATATACTGTGATGGGTATTCCAAAACATAACCAAGAGGGTTACTCCCTACGTAAGAATGTTATGAATGCCTCAAGTTACCTTTATGTCATATGATTTCTATGATTTATTCCTGATTTTATGAGGTATGTTAAAGTGCTTATGTTTTATGGGTAAAGTATGATTTCATTCTTATGTATACATGTACTCATGTTTCCTTTCCATATTTTTATATCCCTTACTGAGCTTTTTATGCTCATCCCAACTTTTTGAAATGTTTTTCACAGGTCAAGGGAAGGGTACATGATTTGATGATAGTGTCAAGGATGTGTCAAGAAAGAATCCATGTTTTATTTTAAATATGTTTCTGTTGATGGGAAGAATGAATACTGTATTTTATGTAACCACTTTGTTTAAATGTGGAATGTAATGCAAGTTTCATGATCTAATTCTCTAAAACTCTAAACCTGAAAAGATCCTCAATGTGTAATCTTTTAATAACTCAATATTAAGTAAGGTTTAAGGCTGGGGCCTTATAGTTGGTATCAAAGGTCGGTTTAGATAACTTTAGAGGTTAGGGTATTCTCTAAGAACAAGTGACATTACCATAATGGTTAGGATTTCAGAAAGAGTCCTAGTTTTAGATAAAGTGAATGAGTAAGTATATCTTAGTGTTTATCTTCCTCATTAGTACATTATGGTTATGTTGATATACTCACACTGACCTTTTTGGTTTTAGTAAATGGATGGATCTAGCAGGCACCAAAGTGACAATGGGTTTGAAGGAAACTGTGGTGGTTCTCTGATTAAGATACTATATGAGATGGGGGATTCAATGAGGAATCTCATGGTTGTTCTAAACCAACTATCAAGGAGTCATGATCAACCACTTCAACCTCGGTGAGTTCTCTAATATCATGTACGAGATGGCCAACTCAATATGGAAATTCAGGTAATAATTATTAAGGTAACCATTAGGGTTTATATGATCCTTACTTTTTAGGTAATTATGGGTTACTCTATGATATGATGGAAAATGAAAGGAATGAGATAAACATGAGGTTAAAATATGTTATGATCATTTTTGAAGATTTTATCTCGTTTTGTGGGATGTTTTAAGAATTATATAGTTTTGTAAAAAGGACAACACGCAGACCGTGTGACAACCCGTCGCGTCGGACAAAGCTGTGGGAATCGAACCCACAACCAAAGTGCGACTGGTATTTATCGCCTACCACTGGACTATGTGAAGTCCCTAGTTAGTTTGACTGATTCTTTTTAGTTATATGATTTTATGAATTAAGAGTAAGTTTATTTTGGGTTATTTATGAAAATGATTAACCTATCATGGAGGATATGTGATTAGGTTAATTACTTTTCAATACGAGACTTTAAGAGAAACTGATGTTGTTTAGAGATAAATGTTACAATTTAACTTGGAAGAATATGTGACTAAATCCCTTAAATATTTGGGTTTCAATCTTAGTTTGGTTTACTTTGAATAATTTTATGGACAAATTGATTATAGAATGGTCCTCGTTGAACTTTGGGTTTTGTTGGAAAAATTTTGGAGATTAAGAATAGATTTTCTTTTTTATAAAGGGTTATCCTTTTCTAGATTATCTGATCATGTACTAACCTTTTTGGTTTTGGTTTTGGTTAAAGTCTAAAGACATGGGAAGTATATAGTTCTCTTTGGTGGATTTCGTGATTCTATAGAAGTTTATTATAGTACTCTTAATGCAAACAAGTCTTCCTAAATACTCGTCTTTTGGAAAAAATATGAGTTTGATTAAGGAATCTAGTAAAAGTTGAAATTCAATATGATAAGTGATTATGTTTCCTTATGAATAAATTCCTCAATAAAAAGTAACTTAAAACAAAAATGTTGTCTATTAACTTTTCCTACTGGGGAATCGAATACCATTTAACCCATCACAAGTTTGTGATTTTCTTGTGGTTAACTTTCTCCTAAACATGTTTTCTATCACTCTCCATCATAACATGACCCTATTTTTTCTCCTCCATGTCCATGTATTCATACTTGGAATCCTAGTATGGGTTAACTTGGGTGACCTTTGTAATTGTCTTTCTTTATTTTAAAGTGATTGTTTTACTGACTCTTGTTCCGATGTGGGACTTTCAAGGATGTTTCCAAGCTCAATTTTAAAAATTGCGAGGACGCAATTCCCAAAAGGGGGGAAGGATGTAACACCCCAGGTAAATAAAGAATATGACATTTTCATATTTATCCATATTTGTGAATAAAATATTAATATGACTTTAAAGGGGACGCTATGCTCGATAGCGTACCCAACACGCAACAACGAGTTTCTTGGGAATCTTACGTTGCACTCTAATAATAAAATAATATTATTTTAAATGGTAGTTAACATGTAGCCGTTGTATTGGTGGGAATGGATAGAAATAACTAAAATATGATTAAATATGTTTTTAAATGTTTTTACATTTATCCAATAAAAGATAAAGGCTTAAAATACGGAAAGAATTCAATTTTAGGCGTATATGCCCTAGTTTTCACTAAAGGTTCACTTATTGCCTTTTGATGGTGAACCGTCATTAAATATAGTTTTGTTCACTCTTATGCATTGTATTGGACCAAATAAAACTCTTCTTAAGAATTGTTAAATCAAAATTTACTTTGTGTAAATTTTTGGTATCTTTCCGATAAAGTTCATTTTTTAATGAATAGTGTAAAATGTTGTATTTTAATTCAAAACCTCTTTTTAATATAATTTATTTATATGATTAGATTATATTTTTAATTGGTTTTAAAGTGAAATTAGAATATATTTTTACCATAAAATCCAATTGTGGTCGTTGGAATTAATTTCACTTTGAAATCAGATTTAAACTAATGTCAATCTTATGATACTTATTGTTTCATAAAAACACGCTATTTGCTCTGACAGTGAGAATTAATTATTAAATTAATTAATGTGACTTATATGTTTTGAATTTTTTAAAATATAATTCATTTTTGAATTCGGAATATCAAATATATCTTAGGGTGAATTTTTGGGATTTTTCTGAAAAACTTCAATTTTTGATGAATAGTGAAACCACTAAGTGGTACTTATAAAAACTGATTTTTCCGTTTAAATGAAATTTTTCCATCTTTGTGTTTTTAATTTCAAAAATCCGACATACATGGTTGTAATTAAGAAGTAAAATGTGGTTCAATGGGATAAAAATAATTTTTTGGTGAATAGTAACTTATTAAGTTTTTAATCGCGATTAGAGATAATTAGTGTAGTTTATGGTAAGAATAATGTTTTAATAAACTGAAATGACCTAGAAACATGTCCTACCCTCATTGGATGTGTCATGTCCGACCAAGAAAATCCATGGGTCAACTTGGGGACCCCATGTATCCACTTTGGTTGGGAAATGACATAAATATCTTTTTATTTAATGTTAAAGTAAAAATGACACAAACATGAGATGTTTTACTAAAACAATTTTTACATGGGGTTATACAAGTCATATTTTTTACTATAAATAGTTATTGGAAAACTAAAAATATTTCCTACATCATAGTATTTTTTTTATAATTTTTAGACATTAAATAAATTAAATTATTTATGACATCATGATGATGCAGCGATGACCTCATTATTTAACGATTTAAATAAAATGGAACGATAATGTAATATCTAAGACCTAAACATATCCAAAACCTATTGGATGAGTGTATTTAGAACCCTTATCACCTTATCCTAGAAATACATCAATGTGGGGCCTTTAAAATCCGAAACTCTTTTGAAAATAAAGTAACATTTTGTAACTTTACAAGAGTGCCCCTCCTCTCCTCTTATAAAAGGCCCCCACCTCTACCTCCTTACCCACACTCCCAAAGCCTTTGGCTCGGCCAACACCTGCCCATTTTGTCTCTCCACTTCCCTCTATTACTCCTTGAAGCCTCACATTGGGCATAAGTCTTCCCAAGGAAGCCTTTGAGCTCAAACCAAAGGGAGTTACCCGATTTTAAGGTAATGTCTTCACTTGTGTCCTTTTGTTTTATTTTTCTTCTCCAACCCCCTAAACTCTTTTTATTCATTTATTTTGTAACAAATCCAGTATCTTAAATATACTAGTATGTTGTTATAAGAAGGATTAGAGCTACACTTACACACACCTACATCTAATGGTTAAAGAACATACTGTTTCCGTGGATGGCGAATTTCTGTCTCCCGAAACAATGATTGTTCAACATTCTTCTAACACCTTCAAAGGTGGCCATTAAGATGACACTATATTTATATATGATATTTAATATGTTTATGTTTTACTTAAGCTTATGTATTTTTTATTTATGGCGTACCTTTATGGTTTCCATTATGGGTAAACCTGATATCTTCATTTAAGGAAGTGCTGACTACCGCCCCCTCAAAGTGATTTGATTCGTTAATACCATATGTGGTACGTATAAAGGATATTTTTAATGATATTATATATGATACCATACTGTAATTAAAATACTATTATCTATAATTATGTTTTAATTCCACTAAATATGAAATATAAATGGAAGTAGCGTTCATGCGTACGCACGGCTTACCGTCTCCATAAATGGTACATTTCATTTCTTATCTCAAAATGTTATGTAATATTATAAGTACATATATATAATGGATATATATGTAATATATTACATCTAAATTATGGATATCATTCTGTAATTATAACATATATATATCTCTCTCATTTTGTTTTAATTCCATTAATATGACAAAAAAATAAAAGTAGCGTTCATGCGTACATACGGCCTACCGTCTCCATGAACGGTGCTTTTCATTTTTTTATCTCCAAATGATATGGAATAGTATAAAATGAATATTTACTGGATATATATTATATTTTAATCATTAATACTATTATGGAAATTATTTACTTATAACTACATGGGCAATCTTTTTTCAAACAAGTTCATTTTTGACTCATGAACCAAACATCGGCAAAAACCTCTTATATGAACTAACATTATTAAACAATTATTATAACATTATAATATGTGATATGAACTGAATAATAATCTCTAAAGGAGGTACTTAGGCAATTATTAATTGACCAAAGTTTATTATTCAGGAATATAATGAAACGAACAAGACAAGTTGGACTTGTGGTAAGGGATCCTACTCCTCTCTTTCTTTTTAAGTACACTCTTTTATGTCAATCCTTTTAAACTCATATTTCTTATGATTGGGATGTTATTTTATATTACTCATACTGTACTTATTATTTTCATATGATGAGAGACCCTATTTCCTCTCATCAATCCATTTTGGAAGTTTTGAGTGGCGCCGTTAGGCTGCCGAATTTTCGTAAGAGATCTAACCTCTCTCTTTCTCTTAAGTACTCTCCTTTATGTAACTTCTTTTAAGCTCCTATTTTTTATGATGGGGGATGTTATTTTATATGCCTCTTGATTTACATTTTATTTTAATGTGATGAGATACCCTATTTCCTCTCATCAATCCATTTTGGAAGTTTTAAGTGGCGTCGTTAGGCTGACGAGTTTTTGTAAGGGATTTTTCATCTCACTTTTATTCCCGTGAGATTTATGCTACATTTGCCACAATTTCCTTTGAGTGGTGTATGTACTACCCAATATTATACACTTTTTATAGTATAATTTCATTTATGGGTATTCACATCTTCATTTTATGACCCTTCTTCCATGGGGTGTACGTTTCGAAAGTTACCCAACTCGGTAAGGGGACCTTTCACCCTCCTCTTTTTAAAAGACTTCTTTTGTTATGTCTTTTAATTCACATTATATTATGTTGGAATATGTTCTTTTATATCCTTATTGATGTAAATTTTATGTCCAAGTTATTATATTCCCTTTTGATCTCTCATCAACTCATTTTCTGAATTTTGAAGTGATGTCGTTAGGCTGTCAAATTTTACCAAGGGAACTTTTTAACCCAATTTCGATTTCTTTGGGTTCAATATGTAGTTATTGAATATGTCATCTTTTGAATATGTGTGAATTACCTTTTATTGTTTTACACTTAATATCCACTTATATTGGGTGTATTTATATTTGTCACACATAATTTTGAGATTGAATTATCCTTAATTTAAGGATACCTTCTTTATAAGGGAATTCATCACATTTGACATTTCTACTGAGACTTCATTGTTGTTATGCACCAATTCACTCTTATATGGTGTATATACTATCCTTTGGAATATTATATCATGAATACATTTATTCTCATGATATTATAAAGTTCTGACTAAATGTTATTCCTCAATTATTGTATTCAAGTGTCTCTAATTTTGGTAGAACCCCTTTAACCAAAATATCGCTTTAAATGTTTTAATTATTTATTCTTATTAATATCCATGTTTTAAAATTGGTTTTAAGGATTTATTTATATGGATATTAATGGTTTAAAATTTTAAAAGCTTCAAGGTGGAATGGGACACTTTGATTCAAAAATCTCTTTATTAAATGTTTTAAATGGTTTTGGAAATGGTTTCTTTTTGAATGGATTCATTATTTCAATATCCTAAAATGTTATATTGTGATTGAAATGTGGAAATGTTATGTTTCCTTTATGCATGTTTTATGTGATATGATTATGTTTTGGTTCTTGGGCATTATTATGAAGATGTGTGGTTCCGTGATAGACTAAGGGCGGGTGAGCCCGATATAGCACTCCAATGCATTGGGTAACGCGAAGGAGTGAAATTTTAAGGTTTCTCCGAAGAGATTTAGGGAATATACTGTGATGGGTATTCCAAAACATAACCAAGAGGGTTAATCCCTACTTAAGAATGTTATTAATTCCTCAAGTTACCTTTATGTCATATGATTTCTATGATTTATTCATGATTTTATGAGGTATGTTAAAGTTCTTATGTTTTATGGGTAAAGTATTATTTCATTCTTATGTATACATGTACTCATGTTTCCTTTCCATATTTTTATATCCCTTAATGAGCTTTTTATGCTCATCCCAAGTTTTTGAAAAAAAATTCAGAGGTCAAGGGAAGGGTACATGATTTGATGATAGTGTCAAGGATGTGTAAAGAAAGAATCCATGTTTTATTTTAAATATGTTTCTGTTGATGGGAAGAATGAATATTGTCTTTTATGTAACCACTTTGTTTAAATGTGGAATGTAATGCAAGTTTCATGATCTAATTCTCTAAAACTCTAAACCTGAAAAGATCCTCAATGTGTAATCTTGTAATAACTCAAGATTAAGTAAGGTTTAAGGCTGGGGCCTTATAGGTTTTTATGAATTTTAAAACTTTTAAAAAAATATTGTTTATTATAAAATATCATTAATATATTTTTTCGTAATACATAAAATATTATAATATAATATGTTTCTAACTCATTTAAAATGGTTCTAAAATGTCATGGATTCTATTATAAGTATTATAACATCTTCATATAATTACCCAACCAAATTTGGATAGATTCTGAACTTGTTGTATACCTTTGATTTGAATTAACCCATTATTTAACAATTTTTATCCTTAAGTGTGGTAATGAATTTTTCAATATTAAAGGGTTATAATTTTAACTAGAATTTAAAATTTTGATCATAAATGGATAATGGATGAAATTTTAGAATATTTCTGATCCTATTCGTCCTATTTTAATATTTTTATTATTTTTAAAAAATTTAATAAAACATTATTTATCATAAAATACTATTAATTTTATTTTAAGGACTCTACACATAATTTGAATTTGAAAACAACATGACACCAAAGGAATTTAAATATAAAAAATTAAAAATATTTTTTATTTTTTATTTTTCTTAATAATTCATAGGACACTTTAACTCACCAAAAAAATATTACTCTTATAGTTTTTTAAATCATTTACATTATTGTTTTACTGCTTTCATAGGAATTGTGTCAGGGTTTTATAAAGATTTAAGGTAGTTATTTCATCACTAAAAATTAAAAATAAATTAAAATGAAAAAATAATTAATATTTTAAAGAACCATTTTTAAAAAACCATAAGTTATTTTTATCCATTTCACAAAATTTTATATATATTTAATGTAAGAGACTGACATATTTTACTTTATATTTACTTAGAATAATATATATGTTATCTTAAAAAAAATGGAACAAAATTTCCATAATTTTGAATATTTAATGAGGATGGTTGAACCCCACTAATGAAATATATTAAATTAAAGTTTTAGAGTAATTTTTTGTCTTTTTCATTTTATTTTTAACCTTAATTACCTAATTTACCCTTAGTGGGGTGACATTATTTCATATGATTATTATTCATAGTGACCAACAAAATTAGTCGATTTACCAAATTTCAACCTCATAATTCAAAATATGGAGTCCAATTTTCAAAACTCTATTTTTAAAAGTGCGATAGATTAATTTTAATATAAATTCATAATATACAACAAAAAATGGTTCTTTTTGGTAAATGTGTTTTATGCCCAAAAATGAATATATTCCAAAATCAAGTACAATATTAATTAATATTAAATTTATTAGATTACATATAATTCAATAATTTTTTTATTTAATATCAAATTCAAATCATAATGATACTTTTAAATGAAAATGAAATATATTATTACAAAAATTGGTATTTTTCAGTTTTTACTGAAAAAATCAATCTTTTAAAAAATCTCAAGATTTAACCCTAAGATAATTTTAATATGTTGATTTGAAAAATGATATAATTCTTATCAAATAAAATTTCTAAAATTTTCAGAAATTTATTATAATATTTTCCAATAAAAAATAATAATATCTATTTTTAAGAAAATGAATTTTTTGAAGAATAAAATAAATTTAGTGAAAAATGAGTGCTTATTTCATAATAATTAATCAATATTTTTTTATTGAATAAGAAATTTATAAATATATTTCATAGTGTCATTAATCCTATTCATACCCTAAAATTCAAGGGTTGGGTTATAACAGTCATGTTTATATAATAATATTCAGTGGTTCATTTAAGATCGGTGTTGCATATATTTTATACTATTGAACAAATTATTTCTTTTAAAACATAAATATATTAGATTCTATCCATTTAATAAATCATATCCTAAAAATTTTAACATGCTATTTGTAATCATGGGTTTGAAATTTTAAAAAACCTTTGTTTCTAACCCATATTTTATAAGGGGTTAATAAAACTTCCCCTTGAAAAAGGGGGAAGGGAAATATGAAGGTCGTCAGGAATAACACATAAATATGTTTCTAAATAGGACAAAATTAGTGGAAAGTGAAAATATATACATGGAGGAAAAATATAATGTTCAAATAATGATGGACAGGGAGATAGAAAACTGATCACAAGAAATAAAATTATTGACAGAAATTAAAAAAACCAAAAAAGTATTAACCAAAAAGATTTGAAAACACGATAGATTCGTCTAGAAAAACGGTAATAAGAAAAAAAAAATTCAAGATTTTTTTTCCTAAAGTCAATGGATTCCATTACCATATAGACTAATAATATAAGAAAACATACTTAATTTAAAATATTAATTGCATTATTTTATCAATTTACACTACAATATCATATTTTACTCTAATAAAGAGTATTCTATATGATTTTTTTCATTCCTACAATATTAAAATCAACTGTTAACATATCATAGAATACACAGTATGATAATAAGATATTTATCCTATAATGAACTATCTCGGGTAACCTGGTAACCCGATAACTAAGATGATACTAACATAGCCTGAAGGGAATTCTAGATCCCCACGGTATGGAAAATAGCACCTGGAATCATATAAAATGAAAGTGGGAAAAAAATTCCACAAACATTGTGGAAGAAAGATAACAAATAATTATGCATAGAAAAAGGAACTCCACTGTGAGAGGTGTACCATAAGTAAAACTGGTATAAACAACCCAAATTACTATAGAAAAGTACCAATAAATAATATAGATAAACATCCCAATCCCTAATGGATGAAACTCTCCAAGTCTATAGATCAACAACTAGAACCACCTCTAAGGGGTGATGTACCCCTACTCAAACCAGGAAGGAGAAAATCTAAAAACATTTGAAAAAATAGGTATGGTGTGATCTAAAATCCAAGTAGGTTCTCATCAAGGATTCCATAATAAGATTCCATCATTTAATTTACCAAAAAATATCTTCCAATTTTAAAATAAATAGGTTTTTCATTTCAAAAGAAAATTTAGACAAATCATGTTTTATATTTCAAATGATGGAAATACTTTAAAAAATGCTTTACATTTTAATTCATGGTATGTTTCTCAACAAATGGATTAATAAAACACTTTTATATAAAATAGTTTATATAAATTCACTAGGAATGTAAAATAGTTAACAACATTTGAATACATTTATATCTCATATATAAACAAGTGAGCAACATGGTCATATTTCAGGAGGTATGATAGTTCTAGGTTATAGGATTCTCACACACTCATATGATCATTACCATAATGTGTACACATGTCCCTTAGAAATTGAAATAGAGGACTCATCTATGTATTACTGAGGCATTAGATGTGATAAAAATATGTTTTTTTATTGTTTTAAAGTTTCAATTTAGTGTTAGGTAAATTTCAACCTAGCTTGTTTGTCCCAATAACTCACTAACTAACTAGGATTTAATGTGCTCTAGCATAATTCAATTATGAGAAATTTATTTTAAAAAACTTTAAAATAAAAAAATCATTCCTCCATTTCATAAATTCCAATTTTTTATTTAAAAAATGAAACTGTATTTTAATCAAAACATGTATTTTTCTAAGATAAAACCAAAAGGTTTCTATCAAAATAATTTATTCCATTTTTTCCAAAAAAATAATTTCAAATAAATTAAAAAATTCAATTTTTCATAATTAAATTCAAAATTTTAATTAAAAAATTTCCATCAATTTCACAATCACACCCTAATTCAATAGAATTGGAAGTTTTCCCAATTTCATGATAAAACTTCAATTTCCAAAAAAAAATCAATAGAATATGATTTTTTAAAAAAAAATTTAACAATAATCAATTTCCAGATATTAAATTGCAAGAAATAAAACAAAATAAGAAATTTATTTTTATTTAAATTTACTAATCAAAACAGAACCACCAACATTAAGATCGTGGGATATTGATTCACCAAACCCTAATCGGGGTTTTTCAATAAAGAATAATGATCACAAAATATGGGAAACAAGGATTAAACCTAGGTTTAAGATCACAAAACATAGAGTATTAGATCCTCCAAAAAACATAGAAATATAGAAAACCCTGAGGAGAAAAAAAATAATAGAGTAACAGATAGAGAACAAGAAGAGGAAAATAACTAGGTGAAGATTGAAATGTATTCATCAAGCTTCGATCCGCTTCTAGGAGGGTGTATAAGGGCCAAAATCACATCTTGGATGATTATGAGGAAGAATAAAATGTATGGGGTCATGCTAGGTCTATCTAGATCCTGAGGTGAGGGGCTCAGGATTTTAAAATAAGATTTTAATGTTACTTAAATCTTGTGCATAGTTAATTGGGTAGGGCTGCACAGTTATTCCAAATGGTGCACCTTGGATGTTCTTCTGTTTTAAATGGGTTGCACAGTTTCTCCTAAGAGGGAGCATGGTCTAAAAAACCACACACTAACCATGAAAAAACATTTTTCTTGGGCTTTCATGGTTTGGATTGAGAGGGTGCATAGTTTGGGAAAATCATGTTCCAACCATGTACAAGCACAAAAAATTTCAAAACGTTAAAAATTTCACCCAATTCACCCTCAAACAAAACCCAACAAAAATTTTATTAAAAAGAGGGGTCTAGGAATACCTAAAAATAGTAATAGTATGTTACAACCTCCCCACCATAGAAACATTCTATCTCTATAAATCCTACTCATAAGCTTCCATGCCAAAAAGATGAGGTCAATGCTCTCTCATCAGTACCCCCTCTCCCACATATCATGATTATGATAAATGCACTTACATATCATGTGAAAACAAGGTATCATCATCACATAAAGTTCCTTGATTTCAGAATCAACTATCATGATTGTCTGTTCATTCATGGATAAATCAGGTTCAACCTCAAGATCATGCCAACTCAGAACATGAGATGAACTTGATAGATACTTTTGTAGATGAGATACATAGAAAATTTCATGTATTGATGTTAGTTGTAGTGGATGTTATAAATGGTAAGAAAATTTTCCCACCTTCTCAAAAACCTCATAAGGTCCCACAAAATGGAGAGAAATCTTCCCTTTCCTCCCAAGTCATTGATGACCCAAACAGGGTGAATCATTCAAGAACACCTGGTCACCAACTAAAAAATTCAATGGCCTGTGACAATGATCAACATAAGAATTATATTGACTTTATGTTTTCAACATTATCTAATGAATCAACTGAATATTTACTATAATATCTTGATCCAATCTTAGTCCAAATAAAGAACCTTCACCAATCTCTGACCAATACAATGGAGATCTACAAGGATGGATATACAAGACCTCAAAATGAGCCATTGTGATCATGAACTGGTAACTATTGTTATAAGAAAACTTATCCATCCCCAAATGATCATCCTAAGACCCACCAAAATAGAGAACATAAGCACAAAACATATCCTTAAGAATATATATATCTATTTCGGTCTAGACATATTATTGCGGATGGAAAGTCATACTCAAATGGATGTGAGATCCCAATGCCTCATACAGGCCTCTCCAAAAAATGAGAAATGAGACGAGGATCCCTATCAGACACTATAACATATGGAACTCCATGAAAATGAACAATCTATTTCATGTAGATATTTCCCAACAAATGTGTATAAAGTGATCTGATTTAGTCAGCGGATAGATTACAACCCATGTTGCATTCTTCTTTCTCTGGGTATATATAAACCCAACCACAATGTTCATAGATATCTCATCCAACATCCAAGTAGATAATGGAAGTGGTTGAATCAGACCTAGAGGTTTCTAGTGCTCGGCCTTAACCTATTGGTATGTATAGAAATGAGAGAAAAAATCATCAATTCCACATCTCATACATGGACAACATAATTTATGCCGCATGTCAAAGAACATATTCATGGTTCTTGGGTGCACAACTCACTAGGAATTATGTAAATCCCCCATAATATCATTACTTACCACTAATGGCATGATAAATTGATTTTGATAGCATTGAATTATCTCTTTTGAGAACTAGCACTCAATAATGGTCTCCCCACCATAAAGAGAGTCTCTAATGCTATAAAAATCATCATCAATTTTTTGTTATTACATAATCATCTTGAGAAGATAATATGTCAACTGAACAATGGACAAATAAACCTCGTCCCCAAATTCCTAGACTCCAATATGAAACTGTGTAAAAAGACCCATCAATTTTCACTCTTCTGATGAGTCCTTCACAACCTGGGTCGGAAGTTTCATGCGCAAGGAATATGCAATGACATTATATTTCTTCTGAGTATATGTGATGTCAAAGTTGAAATATTATATGTATTCCATCAAATGCCTCTAGCGGAGATTCAAATATTTTTTAGAGAAGATATAACTCAAGCTCTTCTAGTCTAAAAACAAGGTAAATCATTCCCTATAAAGGTAATGACACCAAATATTATAAATGTTCATCATAGTTGTAAGTTCAAGGTCATAGGTCAAATAATTACTCTCATGTGGCCTAAGATGAAGAGATTCATAATCAACGACATGATCGCCTTGCATAAGAATGCATCCCAAAACTGAACTTGATACATTACAGAAGACCACATAGCCCTACCCGGCCTCTAGAAGAGCCAACACTAGGGTATTATTCAAAAGAATTTTCATCTCAATAAAAGAACTCTGGCATTTATCATCCCTGAAAAGATTTACTCTCATCTAAGTTGGTGTAGTCATCGGAGAAGAAAACTTTGAGAAGTCCTTAACAAACTGATTATAATAACCTGCCAAACCCCTGAATCTTTAAATATAGAAAACATTATGTTGTTATTTCCATGTCAAAACAGCCTCCACCATTTTAGGGTCAACTGATATCCCATGATCCGACACTACGCTTCCTAAGAAATTCACTTCCCAAATCCAGAAATCACATTTCAAAAGCTTGGTATAAAGTCAGTGATTTCTCAACAATTCCATAGATACTCTCTGATGATGTACATGATCATCCTCATACATAGAGTAAACAATGATTTTATCCAAAAAAACTACACTAAAAAAAGTGAAATATTGGTGATTTAAATCTCCTCCTATTAGTATAGTAGTGCTTTTAAAAATTGTCGTGTATTGCATGATCCCTAGTCATTTAGCGATGATTTCATTAATTTCTCGATGATTTTTCAATGTGTCATTTTTAGATAATTTAGCAGTAGTTTAGTTTTTATTTAGAAGATTTTATTTTATAAAAAAAATATATCATTGAGAAATATTATAAAAAATGAATAAAATCACCATTGAATATATAAATGGTGGTTTCTTATAATGTTGGTTTCTTATAGTGGCGGTTAATACTAATCGCCGCTAAATATATTTTATATAATGTATTAAGAGGAAGTTTCTAAAAACTATTGCTAAATTATATTTAAAAAATAATAATAATAAACTATAAATATAAAAAAATGACATGTAATAAACTAAAAAATGGATATATGATAAACCCATAATATATACGTCATACATCCACAACAAAATATACAAACATCTATATTCATAATAACCTCAATATTAGTTAACCCATACTTCTCTTAGTCAATACCCCATTCATAAATACATATATATAACATATATCCAACAACAATCCATACCCAATATACATATATGTTAGGACCTCCACTACATCTGTCTGCCTCCACTACATCGCATCAACTAAAAATGACCACATTATCTCATCAAATGTAACAAAAAAGAAAACAAAACTTAAAACTAGACATAATGAATCATAATTATAGAAGAATAATTGATAATATTTTAAAATACCATACAAACTAAGAACCATCACGACTGCCTTATGAAGAATTTTGTAGATCTAAATGGTCAACCCCTTTCTTACTACTGGCATCTTCCACCTACAATGAAAATTAGAATATTTAAGAAAAAAAATACAAAAAAGAAAAGACACATAATATATTCAGAATATTATACATAATATTTGTTATTTTGTTAATAAAACAGAATAATTTTTAATATAAAACAAATAATATATAACGAAAAACACTTTGAAGATATAAAATTACATATTTAAGATAAGATTCAATACTTGAAATTGAAAAGTGATAAGTTAATATTCTCATTTATTTTTAAAGTGACATGTTGCGTGCTTAAAATTTAATCAATAAAAAATTTAAATCCTTTGATATCAAAACATGTCTTATATTTCAAAAATAACTCAAAGGTGGTTGTTCAATTATTTAATGTCAATATAAGGTCGTTTCTAATTGTTTTAACCGTAACATGCACGTTTTAGTGTTTTAAAACACTAAAAATGTGTTTATGGATATAATGAGAAAAAAATCATTCAGAATGATTTTTCTTCAGTTCCTCCATTTCATAATTAAATCTATGGTAGTTTTCCTCAAATTGCAGGGCAATTTGATGTCATTTTCCTGGTTGTGATCCCCAGACACTTGTTTTTAAATTATTTTATACCTTTAAGAATTAGTTATTGAGTCATTATAACTAAACCACACATCATAATGATGTATTTTCTATATGTACACATCAAAAATAACTCATCAATGGTTTCTTGATGATTTCCCTTTAATATGTGGTCGTTTTCCATGGTTTTAACCTTTCTACGCATGTTTTAGTATTTTAAAAAACTGAAAACATGATTATGTATATGATAGGAAAACCATCATTTGGAATGATGTGTCGTCAGATTCTACATTTCATAATTAAATCTATGGTCCTTTTCACCTTTTTGCAGGGCAATCTGATGTCTTTTTCCGAGTTTCTATTCCAAGATACTTGTTTTTAAAGGATTTTTTACCTTTAAGAAGTGTTTACAAAGTCATTCTGACCACACCGCACGTCGTAATGACATGTTTTCTATGCATAAACATAAAAAATAACTCAATGGTGGTTTTACAATGATTTTACATCAATATGAATTTGTTTAATATGTTTTTGACTATTCCACACATGTTATAATGTTTTAAAAAACTAAAAACATGTTTATGGCCATAACAAGAAAACCATCGTTTTTAATGATGTGTCATCAGTTCCTATATTTAAAAATTAAATCTATGATTGTTTTCCCCTGATTTTAGGGCATTCCGGCATTATTTTCCTAGTTTTGACCCCCAAACACTTGTTTTTAAAGGATTTTGTACCTTTATGAAGTAGTTACTAAGTCATTCTGACCACACCACACATCGAAATAATTCTTTATTGGTACTTATGAATCAAAATTAACTCATAGGTAGTTTTCCAATGATTTCACATCAATTCAAGGACTTTTTCTATGGTTTTTACCATTCCATGATTATTTTAGTGTCTTGAAATACTAAAAACATGTTTATGGACATAATGTGAAAACCATCATTCAGAATGATGTTCCATAAGTTCCTAAATTTTACTATTAAACCTATGGTTTTTGTCTCCTAATTTTAGGTAAATTTGATGTTATATTCCTAGTTTTGACCCCCTAAACTTGTTTTTAAAAGGATTTTCTACTTTTAAGAAGTTGTTACGAAGTCATTGCGACCACACCTCACATCATAATGACATGTTATCTATAAATACATATCATAAATAAATCATTGGTGGTTTTCCAATGATTTCAAAACAATATGAGGTTGTTTTATATAGTTTTGATCATTCCATACATATTTTAGTGTTTTAAAATACTAAAAACATGTTTCCGACTATAATGTAAATATTATCCTTTAAAATGATATGTTGTCAATTTCTACATTTAAAAATTAAATATACAGACATTTACCCATATTTTAGGATAATTAGATATCATTTTTCCTAGTTTTTCCCCTTGATACTTGTTTTAAAGGCATTTATTTCTTTAAGAAGTGGTTATTGAGTCATTCTGACCACATCACATGTCAGGATGACATGTTGTCTGTGTATAATTATAAAAAATAACTCATAAATTTTTTTCTAATAATTTAATGTCAATATGAGTACTTTTCTATGTTTTGTATTATTCCATTCACATTTTATAGTTTGAAAACACTAAAAATGTGTTTAAATCCATAACGGGAAAACCTTCATTCATAATGACATGTTGTCAGTTACTATATTTCATAATTAAATTTATTGTAATGGACCGGACCTCTCCGGTCTATTACTTTGTGAAAATGTGGTGTTTGAGGTGTTCCGGGAGGTCAAGGTGACTTATCCCCAATACTTTTCCAAATTTCTAATTCTGTGAATAGTTAAATTAGTGAACAGTTCTATTGGTAACCTCTAACAATAACCACTCATTCCTTTGCTGAATATTGAGTTTTGTGAACAGTTTCATTGATAAACAGTTTAATCAGTAACCTGTACCGGTAACCTCTCTTTCCATTGACAAATATTGAGTTCTGTGAACAGTTACATCGGTGAACAGTTCTATCGGTAACCTCTAACAGTAAAATCTATTTCCATTGCCAAATTTCCAATTCTATGAACAGTTCTATTAGTGAACAGTTCTATCAGTAACCTCTAATGGTAGTTGTAAAGTGTTTACAGAACGGTGAGGTCTATCAGTAACCTCTAACGGTAGGTGTACAGTGTTTCTGGAACAGTGAGGTCTATCGGTAACCTCTATCAATAACCTCTAACGGTAGGTTTAGAGTTTTTCTAGAATGGTGAGGTATATCAGTAACCTCTATTGGTAAACAATAACGGTAGGTGTATAGTTTTTCCAGAATGGTGAGGTCTATCAGTAACCTCTAACGGTAGGTGTACAGTGTTTCTAGAACGGTGAGGTCTAACGATAACCTCTATCGGTAACCTCTAATGGTAGGTTTATAGTGTTTCCAGAGCGGTAGTTATATAGTGTTTCTAGAATGGTAGGTCAATAATGTTTCCAGAACGGCGAGGTCTATCGGTAACCTCTATCGATAACCTCTATCGGTAACCTCACTCGGTAACCTCTATCGGTAACCTATATTTCCTTTACAAAATTTTGAGTTCATGAATAATGTTTCCAAAATGGTGAGGTTTTAATGGTGAGGTTTATAAACAGTGTTTTTTTTTTCCTTTGCCAAATTTTGAGTATGTGAACAGTGTTTCCAGCTTCCTACAGTTTCTCCCCTTTGACATAAAATGCATTTAAAGCCTCATTTTAAGGACTCTAAGGCCGATTAAAAGTCTATAAATCCTATATTAATTATCCTTATGGCTCGTGATGTTTTTACTTGGTAAAACTGTGTGGTTTAATGTGATCCTATTTTAATGGGAAATTAAGTGTATCTTAAACCATCGCCTAGTTAAATCTTCTAAAGGGAAGGGATATCTTCCTCCCTATTTCTTCCTCCTTGTTCTTGGGTGTGAGATGCTCGAACATCCCATTCCTTCTCATAGTAGTTATATAATCAAACTTTCCTCCTCATATTGGTTTCTCTCTATTTTGATGCAACCAAGCTATATCAATCAATCTTCGATATAAGGTATGTTTATCGTCATTATTTTGGGGTTCATCTTCTCCTGTTTATCCTTTCAATATTATAGCATGAAATCTACATACTTCTAATAGAGTTTTCTTGGGTTTTGGTTGGTGCGGTCATACCATGGCATCCTTGGGTGGATGCAGTTGTCATGAGAGGAGGATCATAACCCGTTGTGTGGATAAATAACATCAAAAACTATTTGAGGTAGGGGATTCATTGATTCTTTCTTATTTTACCTACAACTATATCGCTAGCATGTTTTATCCCACTGGATGAAAATGGAATTGAAATAATAAATATTTTAACCAGATAAATAGATTGGTATCGATCGTATGTTATTTCCTCTTGTTTTGTTAGATAGTGTGATATCTATGCTTGCTTTGGATAGCTGTTCATTCTTGACAAAAATCGGTAAAGAACATAAATTGGGATTAATTGATAATTGTTTGGATAAAGATAAAAAGGCATGTAAACGAATTTGGTTCTTGTTGTAATTTGATATTAATCAAATTTGTGCAATAAGAATTTTTAATTATTTGTGATATCTTACTGATTAGGTTTCCTGAATTTGGAACCTACGAATAATAAATCTATCAATTCAAGATGAATTAAAGAACTAATTGTTTGATAATTCCTTAAAGGTTTTTGATTTACCCTCTTGATTATTAAAGGGCCAAGAGTTTAATTTATGTGATGTTTTTTTCCTTCTTCTTGTGCTATGATGTGATCCTGGATAGTCATTGTGATATGTGGGGGTATGGAGGCTTTTGGTTGTGGCAGAAGATGACGCCTAGAGTGGCAAGATGCATCAG
This sequence comes from Viscum album, assembly GCA_963277665.1. Taxonomy (NCBI): domain Eukaryota; kingdom Viridiplantae; phylum Streptophyta; class Magnoliopsida; order Santalales; family Viscaceae; genus Viscum; species Viscum album. The sequence continues at coordinate 817,535,181 of OY728146.1, read as the reverse complement.
TTTATACATGTGGGTGTCGGAGAGGACACCAGGGATGATGGAATGGTATGGATGTGATTGTTTGATGCTTGCTGATTCTTATTGGTTCTTTATTTGCTTTACTTTTCCCCACTGCTCAAGGCAGCTGATCTTACTTACCCTTCTTCTAAAAGAGGCAAAGACATGCGGGGTATGCCACGTGCTTTCCGTGTTTAGCTTCTCAAGGGAGGATAGGTATATACTCTTTTTATAAGCAGCAAAGACTCGATGAGTAGTACATATACTCACCGTGTTGATCCCCCTTGTGTTTAGTAGCATAGAATGTTTTTCTAGAATGCCTGTGAATATGGGAAAGTAATTCTATAATGAATAATTTAATAAATGGTGTTAACCCATGGGGTTGGAGTTTGATAGAACATAATGATGAGGTTGTAATTTTGAAGGAATAGTGGACTTTGGGTGTGATGCTAATGAAATTTAATGTTGAATTTTTTATGGTTAATTAATGTTTAAAGAATTAATTAACATAAAGTGTAATTGATAAAAAGGGAATGAAGTAATCTAATAAAGCTCCTTAAATGGTTGTGTGCTTATAGGATAATTAGTCTTAGAAGTAGCAGCACGGAGTCTGAGAGATGTTAGTTGTCGTTGTGTCTAAGACTAGGTTATGCCCATATTGTGGTTGTGAGATATAGTATATCCTATACTTTTTGTGTTTCTATATGCTACTCCACCCTGTTAGTAAGGAAAACTGACACCCCGGGGATTCTGAGCCCTGGGGGTGTTTTCCCCAACATTCTGGTGGGAGGATGGATGGCAGACTACCCCCTTTGGCCCCGCTCTCTTCTCTTGGTCGTTACTTGTACTGGCAGGAACATTGGTTAGTTTCCCCATATATGTGTGTAGAGGGATGTAATGGCTTGTGGTTATTCACACACATATATTCTGGATATAGTTTTCTATGGACTACAATAGGTGTAATGTGTATAGGAGGTGATGGCTTGAGGATCCTTACTCGGCGTATGGGCTATAATGGTGTGATGTATAATACGCGACGTATGATACATGTTATGCGAGCTGTGGTGGCTCCGAAAAACTACCTGGTTACTTTGGTGTGTGGACGTGGTGGTTTTATTGCATGAGGTACATATTGTGGTGCTTCGCCCAGGTGTTTGTGGGCAATCCTTTTTGGAGAAAGATGCTTAGGACGTACGATGTTGTGGAAAAGCGAAAAACCAGTGGGGAATTAGTAGCAGGGTACCCTTGATATTCTTTATTATATGATATATTCTTGTATGTGTTACTTGGTGAGAGTAGCCATGGTGAGTCTGGGAACTTAGTATACCTATTTAGGTGACGAGATAGTTTCACTTGTTGTTCACTATGCTTTAGCATGCTTTCTTTCCTTTTGTACGAGATGATTTAGGGAGGATCCTACTGAGTATACTATTATACTCACCCTATGTATATAAAAAAAATTCAGGTCATTTGGAGCAGGTTGGAGATTAAGCTGGTTACTACTATCTTGTGGTTGTAGGAGCTGTTCGGGCTTGTGGTTGCTGCTGTTTTACTTTCTTTTGGTTACTTGCAGTTTTTTTCCCTTCCAGTTGTAGTACTTTTGTATTAAATTTCATATGTGAACTTGGGTTATATTTTATATTCCAATTCTTAGTTGGAGTTGGTTAGTGTCTATCTTATCTCTCTCTTTCGCATGTGTTCTCTTAGAGGGTAATGCCTCCCATTTGTGTGTTTTCTATACCATCGGGGCTAGTCACTAACCTGTGGTCTACTGGAGGTGGGACTCGTGGGTCATTATATCCCTTCTCACATTGCTGTCCCAGGAGGGGTACACTTTGTGGGGAGGGGGTCATGGCATTTACAGTCATTTCTCAATGATTTTAGGGAAATCAAAAAAATATTGGTTTTAACCCCCCAAAACTTGTTTTTTAAGGATATGTACCTTTAAGAAGTGGTTACCAAGTCATTAACAATAAAATAAGATCTAATTTCATTCAAAATTATAGATAAATATCTACAATTCATTTTTGATGTATATGAATCAACCACACATCAATCTGGCACAATATGTGGTTAGTATGATTCAAAATGAATGTTTTCTATATAAAAGTTTCATTTTAGTTTTATTTATGGATTGTTTATATATTCTTTGAAAATGTGTGAATAATCTATGGAATTTAGAATTTACCTCAACCAAATGGGCTACAAGGTTGTAAATTTTTTTGGGTATCATGTTGGTCGTCTATTAAAATACAGACACTAAAGCATTTTCCATTTTTGACCGCCAATAATCTTGTGTTTGCCTATAAGAGTCTTGTTCTTTCACTATTTCTTTTAATTGTGGAATTTATTTTTGTGATTCCTGATCAAGGACACAACTCAATCCCCCATCGGGTGTATCAATAATATATTATGTCACCCTACCAAAGACAGCTGATGGAGTGGGCCTATAAACCATCCCGTATACACGATTGGGATTCTATTTCCCTAAAATGATTCCAATTTCATCATTATGGGAAACCGATGATGATTGTAAAGGTTTTATATCTCATACTTCTTGAGTTTTAACCTGTTAATAAAAAAATATTAACAATGATTTTTTAAAAAATCTAAACTTTATAATATTATCTAATTACTAAATTTTTCATTACTATTTATCATTATTTCTTTACTATAAAAACAAAATAATGAAAATTATATTATAACAACAAAAAAGTATTAAACCCAACTAATTGGGTATAAGGATTTTTAGTTATAATATATTTTCTATTATTTTTTATAGTAATGAAATAATATGAAATAGAAATGAAAATTACTTACTCTAATGTATTTGGTAGGGTCATTTACAAAACTGTCATCGTTTTTCCTTTACACTTTAAACCACATCTTTGTTCAAAAAATAGAGTGACCTAATTTGTTATCCATTAAAAAAATATGCACATGTTAAAAAAACCTTGAGTTATAATAAAATGATATAAATAATAATGACTAAAATACAAACCATAATTATTCTTTTTCTTGAAAAACTCGGAGACCCAGCGATGTGAGTAATGACTTTATTCTCACAATTCATAGTGTTTTTTAGATAATTCCTTCAAAAAAATAGAAACATTAATAAAAATTATAATCATATTAAGTTTATTTTATTAAGATACTATAAAATATGAAATTACCTCATGAGATGCATCTATTCTGATATTGACAAAGAGCTTCCATTTCTCATGAGAAATGTCTTTAGGCACTTTCTAATACATCTATCATGAGCTCAAAAAATTTTCATTAAACTAATGTCACAATATACATTTAAAATATCTCGATTTCGTGCCCAAATTTTTCAATGTCCAAGGGCGTGAAATGGATTCAGGGACATCGAATTGAAAAAATATGTAGAAATTTAAAATAAATAACACTTTATAAGTATATTAAAAAATATAATCATGTATTATAAATTAGTTATCAATTAATATTAAATTAATATTACCATAACTTGAGTATCAAAGACCTCATTTTTCCAAGGTGTAGGAATATTCCTCCAATCATTATAATTAATGGGAATGTTCACCATCTTGCAAGCAATCTACCCAAGAATATTCCCATAGATTCAGGTAGTGCCACTGGTAGTCACCCCAAGCTCATCAAATGGAACAATAATCTTGAAGTACTTTAAGTCTCATACATCTATCATGTTCATATTTATATCCCTTCTATGTTCGTCTTTATCTATTTGAAAAATTCATTAAACAATTAATAAAATATATAATTTTTTTTAAAATGGAATACATAACAGTAAAGGAAACTCACCAATATCCCCTGGATGAAGGTGTTACCAACTGCTCTATCATCTGAGTTGAATCAAGTGGTGGGTTGTCAACAACATTTGGGGAAACAGATTACTCACTAGTAGTATTGTGTAGAATAGAATCGCTATGATCCATTGAAGATGATGGTAGTGGGGGGCGGGCTCTAAGATACATATCAGCTAGGATCCTGAAATTTTTTTGTTCTCGACATTCCTACATTTAAAATGGTAAGGGTATATTAAATTTATAAAAAATGAAAAACAAAAAAATAAAAAAATAAAAAATAAAATAATGTATATATGTATGAAACACTTATCAATGAGAAATTGTAATATATTTTCATTACCAATTTATATATTCAATTATATTCATATAAATTGTTATCAACCTCTAATGCGATGAGTCCTTAATATTTACCCTCTCTTAATAGTTCTATTATTTCAATATTTTTTGGAAAAAACTGTTTAATGTTTATTGGTTGATGAGGTTCACTATCACAAATAACCAACTAATATTCCTCACCCATATCATATAAGTCTCCATACTTTAAGGGTACAAAAACACTCCAACATTTATGTATTTCATCATCCACATAATAAACCATCTTCACTTGTAAATCCGAGATAAATAGATCATGTTTTACATGCTCACTGGTATCCGTCAAATGAGAGAAGTTGACAGAAGTAAAATATAAATAATATTTCATTATAACCCTATCAATGCTGACCCACATAAATTTGAATAAGACAACTAAAAACTAGCCATGATAGTTTAATTCAATTATTTCATTCAGTTTCCCATAGTGTCCCAACTGTTTATATGTAAATACACCACTATTTTGATTTTTCAAGTCTTCATAATGATAAATTGTATGAAACTTGAATACATTAATATTATAGGCATAAAATATCTTAACCTGCCTTAGAGGACCTCAAGAAAAAAACTTCAAATCATTCTATATTTCACCATGACTGTTAATTTTCATTATCTAGACAAAAAGATATAAGCTGTTACTTTTAACATAGATAAAATAACCATGTGTTAATAATATGAATATTAGTATTTATATACATGACTCATTAACCATTTGATAATATCCTTATTAATAACTTTTGTTAATTACATCTCATTTCAAGCTCGACCCCTTAGTCACCTCTTTGTTTACAGTCTCAATTCTTCAATAAATAGATCTACAATAACACTGTTGATTAGAACATATCTATGTGATTGTAGAAACTTTAATTCAATCAGTGTAAAATTTGACCTCATTCCAATTGGTTGTCTAATAGTTGTAAATATGGATGATTGATTTTCATAATGACAATTAATGTAGATGTCATCAGCATATTCAACATGATTGAATCTAGTATCAATACCATCCAAATACCTAGAACAGAAGGTCAATCACTCTTCATCTATGTAACCTTAAACAATAGCGCCTTCTGGTTGAGCTTTATTCCTCACATATGATTTCAAATGACCTAAGTACCTAATGGAAAAAAAATAAGAAACATATTTAAAAAAATTACACAATGATTTGATAAAATCAAATGCAATAATGAAAAAAAATATCATTGTACCTCTCAATTGGATACATCCATCGATAGCATATCAGTCCACCATGTTTAGCTTCTCTAACCAAATGAACTATCAAATGAATTATGAATGTGAAGAAAGAAGAGGAAAATAATATCTCCAAATGAAAGTGTCAAAAAAATCATTCTTGAAGTTTATCAAGCTAAATTGGATTTAGATTTTCTCCACAAAGCTCGCTGAAAAAGGTAAAAAAAACTCAAATAGAACCCTAGTTACATTTTTAGGTAATATACTATGAAAATCAAAAGGAAAAAAACTTCTCCATAGAAATATGTGATTCCTGACTTTTTAATCCATGTAACTTTTGTTTTTTTAAGTCAACACACATTGATATGTTACTTGAATGTCCATTTGGCACTTTTATATTCCTTAAAGTTTGAAAGAATACATATTTCTCATGATTTTTCATTATAAAAGTAATTGAAGGATACTTTTCATTTTTTTTCCTAAAACCATGCTTTATATTCATTGAATCAAAATCCTTATGATAATTAAGGTGATCCTTTTATTTACCCTACTCATTAAGCACTAAAAAAATTACATCACCATAGTTATTCTTATCAATATTCATTACTTCAAGATTGTGACGTGTCAAATTAAACTACCAATAAGGAAGTTATAAAAATATACTCTTTTTTCATTGTAGTGTTCCATCTTATTTGGATATTGTACCTCATACCCTTTTCCTCCCTTATTTAAACTAATGACATTTTCCAAATTATTCAGTGATATTCATTAATTGTCCCAAGATTTATTAACTAGATAACACCTTTAGTGACTTTATCATTTTAATATGTTTATAGAATTGTGTCTTGTTAAATCTGAATTTATGAGAATCATCAATAAATCCATGATGACACATAAACACCAATTTATGATATGAGTTAATCGTTGAGGTTCAAAAATAAAAATTATAAACTAGAAAATCCAAACCAGTATAAGAGTTACTACCAGATAAATTTCATAGTCTGGGATAGTCACTAATATTTTAAATTATATCAACATGCATTTTGAATAGTTGTCTCACTGAATCATCATATGTTTCCACATCATCATCCCATAATTCTTTCAATTATTTTATTAATGGTTGAAGGTATACATCAATTTAATTTCTAGTAATTTTCTTTCCAGGAATAATAATTGAAATAATAAAAGAATTATTTTTCATACACATCTAGGGAGGTAGATTTTAGGGGAACAAAACAGCTGTAAATTTTCAATAATTAGTACTTAAAGTACCAAAAGGGTTAAAACCATCAGAAGCCAATCCCAAACATACATTATTAGGATCCAAAGAATAATATGGGTATATAAAATAAAGTATCTTTCATGATGTTGAATATTTTGGATTTCTCATCAAGACATCATTATTATCCTAAGCATGCCACTTTACTTTGTATGAAGTCTTAAACAAGATCAATAATATTTATAAGCATGGTTTTAGAGGAAAGTAAGGAAATAACTTTGAAAGAGTTTCTTATTCAGTTTCTTCCTAGGGTTTCATTTATTTATACTCTCGTTGCTTTTCATTAACTCCCATATACTTGTATGAAATCTTGTGCATTATTCTTTATCATACTCTTATCCCAAGAAAATAATGAAATCATTAGGGCATGCATGTATCTTTGTATAATCAAGTACAATTTTTTTGATGAATTTATTCATCTCATAGAATGATACAGGGATCTTATATTCACTAAATGAAACATAAATAAACTATAAAATCATATACATTTCTTTTTTAGTAATTCCAAAAAGACAGTTGATATGATAAAACTTTAGTAAAAAACAAAACTTTGAATAATTGGCACACTCTTCATATAGTTCTTGTTGTCTGTCTTCAAATAATTCGTAAAAATTATTTTTTTCAATTATATTCTGAGCAACATTATCCTTCTCGGGATCAACTAAAGGTTTTTTTGATCTATGAAAATCTTGGAAATTGTATTCTAGAAAACCAAACGCTTCATTAAACAAATTTCAAACTGAATTCTCCTCTAATGGGTCACTTTGTATTTCATTGACAATATTTTCATTTTTCTTAATTTCTATAACATTTTATTCTCCATGCCAAATCCAACATAAATATTGAGTAGGAAATGGTTTCAATATCAAATTATCATATACTTTGTTTTTATTCAATCGTTTCATGAATTTATAATAAGGACACGGATATTTTATTCTACTATCCACTAGTCAGTTTGCCATTTCATAATTTAAAAATTCATTCAATCCCTTGGAATACCAAGGTGCGTTTCAAGGAAAATACATCCAACTATTATACATAGGAATTGGATTATATTATCCCTATATATTAAATATAAAAATATAAATGTTTAATCAAAAAGGTGAAATAAAAATTAAAGAAGGATCTATACAGGTTAGAATAAGTCTCAAGATCATGATATTTCAAGTCAGATACATGCTTGAAATAATTAATATTTAGGTATGGAAGTGTGGAAAATATATCAATATTAAATATGATAAATATATATCAAATTTTTATATTTTATATTTATATGATATTATTTTTATAGAAGAAAAATATAATGGTGTATTCTACCCTAGTGTTGTAACTAAATAGGGTTCATTCCATTGAAAAATTAGCTACATTAATCAATGTCCTAACAATTTGTCATGGTTTAACTAAGATAAAGAGATCACATTTAAAAATATGAATGAAAAGTACACTTTATTTGGATATTAGACACTATTGGATGGCTAAAAAATATTAACATAGAAGTTTTAGGTTGTTATATGTGCTTATACTTCATTCTACCATTTAGACAACCTCCAATACAATACTTCAAATTGAAGTAAGTCTACTTCAAAAAAAATTATCCATAGTGAAATCATATCCAACCCATGTACTTTATTTTTTATTCAAACCATATATTATAATTAAAAAATAATTATTTATTTCCAATAATGACATTTTAAACCAATATATTAAATGAAAAAGGATAAAAAACAAAAAAAACATAAATGTTTTTATCACATGTATAGTGCAGTGCTATATTTTACGTTGAATTATAGAATTATGGGAAAATATCGTATCAAATAAAATTAGGTTATAGAAGAAATTATGCAATATTTTAGAATTTTGATGCTAAATTAATATGGGATAGAGATAGTCTTAAGGTCCACCATTTAATATGCTGAATCATTTTTTTACATTGAGGGGATCCAAAAAAATCCAAGGTTGTATTATGATGGGAAACATTATCACATATTTTGAAAAAAAATTGAGTGTCTGATTCATATCAAATAAAAAAAAATAGTCATTTGACTCAACAAAAAACAAACCATACACTCTAATTAGTTATCTTAAAAACCATGTTAGTTAAAATAAAATAAATGAAACTATGTTGGATATTCTAGTTATGATAACCAATAATTTATTATCATGTATGTAAAACATAACCCAAACTACTCTATCATTTTTTGATATATTTTATTAAACTAAATGATTCCTCGCATATGCATAAAACATTAAGGATTCTAATAAATTTAAAAAGTGTCTAAAATCTCATTTTCAAGGCCTTTATCCATAGAGAACATTCTAGGGTTGGTGATGATACCAAGTGTTACCCCAAAACCTACCACCAATTGGTCATGAGTTGGAAAATAGTTTCAATTAATTATATATCAAAAATAAGAAACATTAACAAATATATAACAAAGTATAATTTATTAATAGCAAATAAAAACCATGAAATTATAAACGATCTAGATTCTATAACTAACTTATATCATAAACAAATTTATTTTTTTAATTTAATATAATATAAGAAAAATTAATGTTTCATATAACTCTAGAAAAATAAATTAAAAAACCAAATAACACATTATAAATCAACATTACATATATATATATATATGTTAATGTTAAATGAATAAAAAAAATTCTATACACTTTTTATCACCCATTATTTTCTATATAATGATATTCAATAATAGATTTAGGATGATTAAAAAATGATAAAACCTTCAGGGGTATATATTGCCACCAAGGACGGGATATAAACTATTGAGTATGGGAACCGAGACAGGGAGAGGGAGTTCAGAGGGGGGGTCCACATCACTACTAAGGATGGGAACTATCTGGGAGAGAGAGGTTGGAGGGGGATTTTGCATCACCATCGGGGATATGGACATTGGAGGGGGTTGCGGGGGTAGAGTTCATTACCAAGGACGGAGTATGTAGTTCGGAGGGGTGCGGAATGGGGGTCTTTGGAGGGGTGAATGGTTTGAGTTCGTGCCTAGGATGGGAGAGTGGAAAGTTGGGGGAGGGGGGATTGGGGTCAGGCTCGTGTAGAGGGAGAGGGGGAGGGGGAAGAAATTATGGTCTTTTTAAAACATTTAGTGACAGTTTAATAGAAACTACCACTAATTATTAAAATAAAAAATATATATTGGTTATTTAACTAAACCACCATGATATTATTTTTTAAAACTGGATTTATTTTAAAAGGTTTAATATAACTGCCGCTAATAAACCTCTACTAACAAGTGATTTTTTATAGTGAAACCATGAAATTATCAAGATAATCATGGAAAAAACATGTTTATTAAATCGATAAAGATTGTAAGAGCGTTATTTAGACCAAAGGTCCTAACAAGGTACTCATAATGTCCATAACTTCTCCGAAAGGTGTTTTTTGGAATGTCATATTCCTTTATCCTCAACTGATGTTAACCATATCAAAGATAAATATTCAAGAACCATTTTCCCCCTTTTAACTAATCAAAGAGATCATCAATTTTTGGTAATGGATACTTATTCTTTACTGTAAATCGACTGATTTTTCATTAATCAACACAAAGGAAAAGTGAACCATCAGCTTTATTATCAAAGAGAACCAGCACCTCCCAAGGTGACACTCATGTGTATAAATCCTTTCTCAAGAAGATCATACAACTGAGTCTCATCTCTTTCATTTCATCTAGTTCCATACAGTGAGAAGGAATATAAACTATTTGAGTACCTAGAAATAAATCAATAGATAACCCTACCTCCCTTACCGGTGGAAACCCAGATAAGTTAGAAGGAAACATGTCAGAAAACTCGATGAAAATTGGAGGGGGATAACCGCTCAAGAATTATCACTCCAGATCAAAAGTGAACACTACTATTATTTTCCCTAACTCTGGATAAGAAGGTCTGAATCTACTTGACCTTTGGTCCCATTCTCCTTAAAATACATGGAACACACCATTTAGTGTATTAAAGGAGGCCCATTAAAGATAAAAATCAATCTTTACATTATCAACAATGATCTAATCCATCCCGAAAATCATATCAAGTTGTTTTGTGTCGATGATCAAAAAATTCTAAGCAAGATAAACATGTAAGTGATAGAAAACACTAATTGTACTATAGAGACCATGCTCTCCCTTCATACCAATGGTTATAGTAATATCCATTACATAATACAAAATCTTCATGGGAGGATTTATCAAATTAAAAATATGAGTTGAAATAAATGAAAAAGATGCACCAGTATCAAATAAAGTAGCCACTAATGATGAATCTATAGTGATGGTACCTCTCATGGTCAATGGACTCGTATCCGCTTTCATTAGAGACTCTACCACTATGTGAAGAATATTCATTATAGATGCATATGGATAGAACCTTTTTATTCTTGAATAATCCGATTACCCCATAGTTTTAGAAGGATCTGATGATCCTGTGACACTACACAGAGTGGAATAAACATTGAATAATTTCATTAAGTGTCCTAAGTATCCAAAATAACCACATAACTTGGGTGCCTCAAAAAAACCCCTCTTTAAATTACCAATATTTCCAAATTGTTATCAAATCAATGGGACTTTTCCATGTACTGTAGGAGTTCTATAATGAGCCCGTTATCAATAACCACCATGAGAAAAATCACACTTTATATTTACTTTAAAGGAACTCATGATGCTGGTGGGAGATAACAAAACTACTGATAACCCTATCTTTCCAGTCAGTTACATCTCTATCATCAGTGCTCTATCCAGCACATCAGCATAATAAGAAATATTCGACAAGAAAAAATATGAATAAATATCATATAGAAGTCGTAACTCAAACTATTGAGCCTTTATCTTCTCATTTGAAATTATATTTGCTGCTAAATTCATAAGCTCAGCAAAATGGTTAGCATACTCTATCATGGTCCTTTTAGACTATTCAATCTTGAAAAACTCTATAGCCTTGTCCAACAGCATCGACTTTAGATTGAAATGGTCATTGAAAAAAACATTTAATTATTTCCACTATGAGCTCTCATGCTTCTTTTTCATCTCCATAATGCCCCATCATCTCTTTCTCAGTCCCTCCAGCATGAAGGTGGCACACTTCAACTTGATTTTATCATGTGTCTCTAAGAACCCAAAAAATGATCAATCCTTCTCAACTATTTCCCAAACTCTTGAGGATCATTTGAACATTTAAACATTTACATGTTTTGGTGAATGAATTCTTGAGAATGTTATAGAAGAACGTCTCTTTGAGGTTCCATGGTTATATCCTGGACAGGAATAGATGGCGGTGTCTGTCCTAGAGCTTGGATAGTACACACAATCACCTCAACTAGATTCAGTTACACAAGAGGATTGGCTCTCTGAGGTTTAGTAAAAACTTCTTCCTAGATATGATTCACATGTCTTCTTAGAGGAATGATGCTATAAAACATCAGTATATAATAAGGAAGACATCATATGAACACTCAAATAGATCCAAGAGGGAAGTTAATCCTAACAGATAGACTAAAAATATTTCGATTTCAATCTTATCTAAATAAAAAGTAATGAAAAGACTAGAATTATTATTCAAGATGTCTTTACCCAACCACCCTCAGTTACTTAAGGTTCATTGTGATGAGAATTGGCTAGTCACTCAATTGAAACTACCTTCTAAGTCCCTACAATATTACAAAAATTCATACTAACTTCTAGAAAATAATCTCAACTTAGAGCTCTTATACTATTTTTTTAAGAAATGGCCTGAATACTCTGGTAACCAGATAACTGATCCAACAAACACATAGCCCAAAGAGATTTCCTAATCCCCATGAGTTAGAGACTAGCACCTGGCATCATAAAAAACAAAATTGGGAATGAATGTTTTACAAACATTTCTAAAGAAAGATAAAAAAATCAGTGTGAATACAAAAGAAACTCCACTGGGAGAGGTGTACCAAAATTAAAACATCTATAAAAAACCCAAATTACCATAGAAAAGTACCAGTAAATATGATATATAAACATCCCAAGTCTCAACGGATGAAACTCTCCAAGTATGCGGATTAACAGTTAGAACCTCCTACAAGTGGTGCTTTATCCATGCTCAAACCTAGAAGTAAAAAATCTACAAACACCTGAAAACACAGGTAGTGTGTGAGATGAAATTCTAGTAGAATATACCAAGGATTACATAATAATATACCAAAATTTAATTATCCAAATAAGGAACTTTCAATTTTTAAATAAATATTTTGGGTATTTGAAAATCATATTTAAAAAAATCATGCTTTACATTTCTAATGATGGAAATAATTTAAGCAAATTATTCACATTTCAATTGACGGGATATATCAAAAAAAATGTCTTTATAAAACACTTTTATATAAAATAGTTCATATAAATTAACATGTAATGTAAAACAGTTCACAAAATTGGCATATATTTTTGTATCATAAATAAAAAAATGAGAAACATGGTCATATACCAAAAGGTACACTAGTTCTAGGTTATGGGATCCTCATACACTCATATGATCATAACCATAATGTGTACATGCATCCCTTACAACTAGAAATAGAGGACGCATATATATCCTACTGAGGCATAAAATGTGCTAAAAATGTGTTTTGTTAGTGTTGTAAAGCATAAATCCATTGTTATGGTAATTCCAATACAGACTATTTTTTCCAATAACTCACTAACTACCTAGTATTTCATGTTCTATAGAACAATTCAATGATGGGAAATTTATTTCAAGAAACTTTAAAATAAAATAAAATCTCATTTACCCATTTTAAAAAATCTAATTTTTCATTTAAAAACAAAAAGAGGTTTTTAATTAGAATATTTTTTTTCAAGATAAAACCCAAAGGTTTCTATCAAAACAATTTAAGCCATTTTTTCCTAAATAAGAATTTGAAATAAATTCACAATTCAATTTTTAAATATTAAATTCAACAATTTAATTGAAAAAATTTCCATTAATTTCACAATCACACCCCAATTCATTGGAATAAGGTGTTTTCCCAATTTCATGCCAAAAAATCAATTTGTAATAAAAACCCAATTTGATGGAATTAGGTTTTTAAAAAAAATTAATTGCTCAATAATCAATTTCCATATATTTAATTGAAATAAATTTAATCAAAACAAGTAATTTAGGGTTAATTAAATTGGCCAATAAAAATGGAACCACCTACCTCAAAATCACGAGATCTCAATTCACTAAACCCTAATTGGTATTTTTCAACAAAGAACGATGATCACAAAATTTGGGAAATAGGAATAAAACCTATGATTAAGATCCCAAAATAGATGGTATTAGATCCTTTAGCCAACATGGAGATCTAGAAAACCCTAGGGAGAAAATATTAGAGAGCGGTATATAGAGAATGGTAAGAGGAAACTAACTAGTTCATGATTGAAAGGCGTTCTTCAAGCTTTGATTCGCTTCTTGGAGGGTATAGAGGGGCCAAAATTACCTCTTGGATGATCCTAAGGAAGAAGAAAACATATAGGGTCGTTATAGGTCTGTTTTTCACCTAAAGTGAGGGTTTTAAGATTTTAAAATAATATTTTCGGATTACTTAAATCCCTTTCATGATTAGTTGGGAAGGGCCCCATGATTTGGCGAAATCGTGCACTCCGGCCATGTGCCTATTTTAAATGTGATATATGGTTTATCCTAACAGGGTGTAGGGTTTAACAAACCATGCACTAAATATGAAAATCTCCACATCTTGGGTTTTCATAGTTTGTCTTGAGACGGCTCATGGTTTGTGCACCAATCATACAATAGCACATAAATTTTGAAAACTTTTAAAATTTCACCTGATTAACCCTCAAAGGAAACCCAACCAAAGAATGATTAAAATGAGGGGTTTAGTAAAACCTGACAATAGTAATAGGATGTTACACCTATATTTAAAAATTTACCAAAACTAAAATGGTTAGAAAAAGGTAAGATAATATCCAAAATATTTAAACCTTCATATGAATCAATAATACATTTTACTCCAAATTTTACATAATAACACTTAATATTCAACTTAGATCATAAATAAATAAAAATGTATCCAAAATAACCTCAGTAAACTCAACATTAAAGAATTTTTGAACCAAAAAATCTATTTTATTCCTTACATCTTACATCCCTGAAAATTCAACAACACTCTACAAAAATAATTCATCACATTAAACTTATGGGTTATATACACCTCAACCCAATAAGGAGTATCCAAAAATATCATTAATCACCTCAAAATACCATCGCTTAAAACCAAAAAATGGGTTTCTAAGCATTTGAACTTTTGATCAACCTTAAACTTATAAACCCATGATAATAACCATAACCCTTAATTTAACCTCACATAAATTAAAAATCTTTTTTATATGGACATAATTGAATTATAAAGGATAAAAAGATCTTCCTTTAGGCCTATATAAGTAAAATATACTTCTACTAGATCAAATAATTCCACAAAAAATTAAAAATTTATAACAGCTATCATTAAACATTAACCAAAAAAGTGTCTATAATAAGTTGAGATAATTCCCAAAATGAAGAAACCTTCATATGATGTAATACAAAATTAATCTATAAATACTCAACAATAACACTCAATGTTCAACTTAGATGATTTGATAAATAACTAACCCTAAAATATTCAAAATATTCCCAACCATGATTGAAACTCAAAAAACAAAAATATTTGATCGCATAGACTTCCAATATTAATTTAACATTTATCTCCAATCAAAATTACTCACTAATAAATTTATATACCCAAAAATGTATTTCCACTAATCATAGAATCTGTAATAAATCCTAATCATTTCCATAAGTAACCAAAATCACCATAAATGCACATTTAAATCATATATGCTACTAAATGATAATTTAACCCTTGTTCCTCAAAAAAATCCTACAATATTTGGTTTACCTTAATCGTAAAATGTTACCCAAAATTATAGTGACCTTATTCTATAAAAATATTAATCACCAAATCACTTTTCAATCCCATGGTTATCTATATGATAAAAAATATATTCCTAAATTGTAAAAATCCATAATTACCTCACCATCATAGATCATATAAACCTAAAATTTATCAATAAATTAAAACTTATGTAAAAAAATATAAAGGAATTATTCCCCAAATAAACTTTCATTAAAATAAAAATTTAATCTTAAATACTAAATATACCTAAAATATCTATCAGAACTTAATAAATGTCTCCAAGGTACGGCCATCACATAAAACATCAAAAGAGTGCTAATTCTTTTTAAACTTATATTCATCCTTAAATCATAATTTTTTAACCACTATATATATACACCTCAATGATTCAACATTATTTATAATGCATTAACTATAATTTTCCACCTTATTTCTTAATAATTCCTTTCTATAGTAAAAAATATGAATCATTCACTTATATTCATCAATGTTAAAACATATTTCAAAATATAATTCATACCATTTATATATCATTCTTGATTTCCCCATATTCAACTATAATGGCATTAGGTGTTGCTAAATATTTCTCTATACTATCTTTCTACCCCTTATTTATATTTCCACCTAGGATGTCAATTTTCATAATTCCCATAATCCCAACATTTAAATCATTCATTAGATGACTTGGTAATAACTTTAATCTATTTTATTATGTTAATTGAGATATTCCTTTTTACCTTGGCAATTTATTTCTTTTTTACCTCTTTTACCACATAAAAAAACACTTCCTATTCTTTTAATAAATTTTCATGGGTGTTAATCCCAACATTATTAACACATAGGATGTTGAATCATTTTACCTTTACGGTCTTTATAACATGAATCTTTGTGGAAATTCATTTTCCTCTTATTTTTTGTAATAGAAAACTCATCTAGGTTTATTTTGTTAACCATAAATTTTTTAGTTGGTTAAGAATAACCATAAAAATTGGTATTTTTCACTATTTACTAAAAACCCAATATTTTCTTAATATTAAAAAAATACTCTAAACTAATTTTTATATGATAATTTGAAAATTTAAATACATTTTGTCAACTTAAAGTTCAGAAATTTAGAAATTATAATTTTAAATAAAACCTTATAATGTAATAAAATGAGTTCAATATGAATAAATATATTTTTTTATTTAATAATTAATAATAATTATATAGAGTGACAAAGATTATTGATCATAAGAAAGTTAATTATCATGAGATAGTAAATGAATATTAAACAATAATTAAATTGAATCTTTAGAAAATAATTCACTTTCTCACATTTCAAGTTTCTTTATAGATTATAGTTTTAGATAATTAGGTCATAACTCTTACATAACAACCCATATATTAAAAATTAGAAACTTCTAATCTGTGTAAATTTTTTCATATTTTAATTTTCTTAATGAAACATCTTTTATTTTAATCATTTTTTTTATTATTTTCAACTTGACTTATTATTTGTTCCTCTCATATTTAAAACATGTGAAAAAATTTTAAAAACATTTGATGACCACAAAAAAACTTGGTAAGGGACATAAATAAATAAGCAAACCTATTAGTCCATTTTAAAACCATGAGATCATAAAAAGAATTTTCCTTTAACATAATAAACTTTTATCTCAAATAATTATTTACCTACACATGAAATAATCTTTAATTCTTAAAGTTTTTTATAAAAAAATTTATAACGAATAATAAAGAAAAAAATAATAATCATGAGGATTTCTTAGAAAACATAAAAACCCATGAAAAATATTTTCTTCAAAACATAACTTTTTACCCTAAAAGTGAATAATATCTCCTATAAAATAAATTATTATTAGCTTACCTTTTCAACACAACAATTTTCTGGGAAAACTCATTTTAAATCATAGAAAAGTCATGTAGGCTTCTTGAGACTTTATATTCATGGAACCCCTATAAGAACACTTATAATTGGAATGATCATTATAGTTGACTTCCAACTTAATTATCTAAAGAACATAATAATTAACTAATGTATTAGAGAGATATTTTGGGATCACCCAATCCTTAGCAATTTCTAAAGACTATATAATGACTAAAAAAATTTAATCTTTCACCTTTTCTCAATTAATCCCTTGAAAATATCTTTTAAAACCATATTTAAAATACTTTCAGACATAAAAATACCATTTTATTTTTTTAAAAACCCTTTTACAAAAAAAATACCCATAAAAAAGAGTAAGTAGAATTTTTCTTTGAATAAAATAGGTAAAATTATTAATTAATCTAAATATAAAATAATGGTTATGGTGGGTTATGTGTTATGATTTAAATTCAGTGAGTTACTCTTCTTTTATTCTTTTTATTATTGATGCAAGTATGTTCACAAGATAGTATATAGTAGGCAATGTGTATTATCTTTTTTCTTATGTGTGCTCTTCCATGAATTTATGTTTACTCTAACATCTCTTTCAGTATCCACTACCACCACTTTTTAGCTCATGTGTTGCCTTGTATTTAATCTTCAATTGTTTGTGTTATGGATGACTGGAAGTGTGATCCCTTCACCTATTACCTTGTAATATCAAGTTCCATGTCTATAAAAGATCATTAATTATTTAAATATCATCAAATGACTCAAATATGACCATTAGAATCAACCTTTAAATTTAATTGAAAGAGATAGAAAAAATTAGTAAGGAAGGGTGTCATAATCACGGTGAGTCAGAACCGGTGACTTGAAATAGTGTCTTATTATAGTGTCTTATTACAGTGTCATATAAATAGTGTTATAGAAATGGTTTATAGTCCTTTGTAAATTCTAGAACCATTAGCATAGTTACGGTGTTAGAACCTTTGTAAACTCTAAAACCGATAGCACTATTACAGTGTTAGGTAATCTATAACATATAGAATTGGTAGCACAGTTATGGTTTCATATCCATTATAAACTCTAGAACTTTTAGCATAGTTATAGTGTCATCGAAATGGTTTCATGGACTTTTCTAACTTTTAGACTAAATGGTGAGACAATTTGGGCAGAGAAACAGTGTCTCACACTTAGTCAAATATCTTTCATCTATCTTAAGAATTAATACTCATAGAATGGATTAAGGTTAATCATAATCATAATAAATCATATTAGAACAATATTAAACATGATTTATAATATTTAAACATGATTTTACATGATTTATAGTATTTATATGATTTGTATGATTTAAATGATTTGTGAGCATTAAAACAAGAGGAGTCCGATAGTTTTTATTGATTTTATTGAGAAGATATTAGAATTAATTTCCCAAAATTTTAGAAATTATATTTGATAAAATTCATATAATTTTTTAAGTCATCATGTCAAAATTAACTCATGGAAAAAATTTAGGATTTTTCGAAAAAGATTTATTTTACAGTGAATAGCAAAAAATATAGTTTTTTTGTAAACCTATCTTTTATTTTCATTAAAATGTATCATTGTGATTTGAATTTTTTATTAAATTAAAACAAACCTTATTTAATTATATATAATAAAATTAATTACATATAAATTATTAATGTAATTTATTTTGGTATATGTTTATATTTGGGCTTAAAAACACATTTTTCTAAAAAACTATTTTTCATTTCATTTTACAATTTTATATTAAAATATATTTCTAAAAATTCATTAAATTAAATAATTAAAAACATATCCCATATTTTTAATAATTATTTTTAAATCTATTAAAAATATCCGTTTTATTTTTTGTCATTTAGAATAGTATCCTTTGTAAATATTGTCACCTCAGTAAGGGTAAATCAGATAATTTAAATTAAAAATAATATGATTAGGACTAAAAATTAGCCTAAAACATGAAAATATGATAATTTTAAGGATTCAGGTTTGAACATAATCATCTGATATTATAATTTATGGGAATTTTGTGCCATTTTTCTTTGAAAATGGGTTATATATTATTTTAAGTAAATATAATGTCAAACATGTCACTCTCTAACTTTTAATATCTATAAAATTTTGTGATATGGATAAAAAAACATATGTTTGGTTATAAATGGATATTTTAATGATTAATTAATTTTTTTATTATTGTAATTTATTTTTAATTTTTAGTGATGAAATAAATACTTTAAATTATTATGCAACACCTATACAATGCTTTGCAAGTAGTAAAAAATCCAGTAAATGATTTTAAAAACACTAAAAGTAATATTTGTTGGGTGAGTTAAAGTTTAAAAAATTAAAATTAAATATAACATATTATAGATATTTTAAAGGTTTATATTTGAATATCATTACTGTAATTTTGTATTCAAAGTCAAATTACGTGAACATTTCTTAAAATGGAATTAATATTATTTTATTGAATTATTTAAAAATCATAAAAAAATTAAATAGGACAATTAGGATTAAGAAATACTCAAATACTTCATACATTTTCTATTATTGATCCAATTTACACCTTATAATTAAAATTATAACTCTTTTAATTTTGAAAAATTCATTGTCACGGTTAAGGTTAAATTTGGTTAACCAATGGGTTAATCCAAAAGACAAGGTATAAAATGATATAAAAACCAATAAAAATTTGATTGGTTAATTATATAAATAAAATATCCTACTTATCTTATAATACATTAAATTTTAAAACTATTTAACATGAGTTGGACATATATTATATTATAATATTTCATGTATTTCAAAAAATGACATTAATGATAATTTATAATAAACAATATTTTATTAAATTATTTAAAATTTATAAAAATATTATATTCACCCATTTTAATTTAATATGTCTTAAAATATCAACCATGGTCCATTTATAGGTCACTTTACTTTTTATAGTTACTTTCTTCACCCATAAAGAGAAAAAAAAATCATTAATATCATGGTAATTGTCAAAAAGGTAAACAGAGGGTTAAAACTAAAAGATAAGGGTCAATAAATAAATAAAAATTGTTTTAATTTTATATGAATATATTATTTATACTTATCATAATAGTATATTTTAATTATATATTTTTATCCATTTTTCTATGAAAACTAATTTATATTAATTTAATACTTCAAGTAATTCCAAGAGTGACCATCCCATCACTTATAAAAGGGAACCTCCTCTATTCATTTCTTAACACTTAAAAAGAATTTTTATTCAACCAATACATACCAAAATACCTTATTTAATAACTCTTTATGACCTAGATGCCTTGGATTGATAATAAAACTAACCTAGGAAGGCTTTAGGTATAAACCTAAAGAGGTTATATGAAGAAGATCTACTATTCTTAACCAAGAATTTTCATTTTATTTATTCTTCTAACACAATCAAATATTATTAAACCATACTAAAAAATTTCCCACTAATTTTATTTTATTTTTAAACTTATTTATGTGTTATTCTAGATGAAATTTGTATTTCCCTTTCCATCTTTTCAAGAAGTTTTGTTAACCCTTTTAACGATGAGAGATTTCCAAAAAGGTATTTTCAAATGTCAGACCTTTGATTACTAATCCCCAGTTCAAATTTTTAGGATGAAATTTATTAAATTGGATATAATTTAATATCTTAGGATTTTAAAAAGAAATACTATGTTCAATAGTGTATGATATACGAAACACCGAGCTTAAATGAACCATGAAATAATATTATTTAGATATGAACAATTTAACTTATCCATTGAATTAGCAAGTATGAATATGATTAACCACATTAGTAAATATATGTATAAGGGTCATACTAAACACAAATTAATTAATCGATTCTTAGGAAATAATCACTCAATTATTTATAAATCCATTTTATTATTCAAAATTTTGTCTTCTTTATAATGGGTTTTATTAATTTTTGTGAGAAAATATTTTAATTAATTTATAGAACTTATAAAAATTATATTTGGTAAAAATTATATAATTTTTTAAATCATTATATCAAATTTATCATAGGGTGACATATTTTTATTTTTATGAAAAAATAAATGTTTTAATTTATAGTGAAAAATACTGATTTTTTTGTAAAACTATCTTTTTTAATTTAAAATTATTATTTGGATTTTAATTTGATATTAAAATACCAAAATAATTATTTATTTATATATAATATAATTAATTACATATGATTTTTCATTTTAATTTATTTTTGTATATGTTCATTTTGAGGATTAAAAATGTATTTTTTTAAAAAAATTATTGCAACTTACGTATTTATATTAATATTGATTTCTACCACTTCTAGAACTTAAATCTAGAAAATTTTATTCTTTTTTTTAATTAAGAGGCTCAAATTTTTTAAGTATATATATTTTATTTTTTATTATGAATAGTAACCTTAGTAAATATCGTTACCTTGGTTAAGGTAAATCGTGTAATTAAGGATAAAAATAATATGATAAGGATAATAAATTAACCTAAAACCTACCTTTAATATATATTTTTAGTGGGGATTGACCATCCTCATCCAATATTTTAATTTATGGCAATTTTTTCTATTTTTTATTTGAAAATTACATATATATTATTCTTATTAAATATAAAGTCAATAATTTAACTTATTTGGATTTTAATATCTATAAAATTTTGTGACATAGATAAAAAAAATTATGATCACTTATAAATTTTTATTTTAAATTATAATTATTTTTTCCCATTTTAATATATTTTTAATTTTTATTGATGAAATAATTAGCTTAAATACTTATGCAACATTGGCACGGTATTTTTTTAATCATTAAAAAAATAAATTTTATTAAAAACTCTAAAAGTAATATTTTTTGGGATAGCTAAAGTGTTCAATTAATTTTAAAGATAAATATAACATATTAGATATTTTTTAAAGGTTAATATTTTAATTAAATTGATTTAATGTTGTTTTCAAAATCAAATTATGTGAATAGTTTTAAAAATGACATTAATAGTATTTTATATCAAATAATATTTTATTAAATTATTAAAAATAATAAAAATATTGAAAGAGGATATTAATGATGATAAATGGTCTAAAATTTAATCAATTCTCCATTTTTTATCCAATTTTTACCATATTATTAAAACTATAAAGATTTAATACTGGAAAATTCATTACTGAAGTTAAGACTAAAATTGGTTAACCAATGAGTTAATCCAAAAGATAAGGTATAAAATGATATAAAATCCTATAAAAATTAATTATGTAATTATATTAACACCATATACTCCTTATATTGTAATACTTGAAATTTTTAAACTATTTTAAATGATTTATACACATATTATATTATAATATTTCATGTAATTTCAAAAATGATATTAATGATATTTTATAATAAAAAAATATTTTATTAAATGATTTAAAATAAATAAAACTACTATCATCATATTATTTAACATTATTGGTTTAGAATATCAAATATGATCCATTTATGTGTTACTTTTCCATTCACAGTAACTTCTTGACCCCTAAAGAGTAAAAAAACATTGATATCACGGTAATTGTCCAAAGGGTTAGGGGGATAAAACTAAAAGATAAGGGTAAAAACATAAATAAAACTTGTAAAAATTTATTTTATTAGATTATTTAAACTCATACTTATCCTATAGTATAATTTTTTTATTTTGGATCCATTTTTCAATGAAATTTAATTTGTATTAATTTAATTATTTAAGTAATTCCAAGAGTGCCCCTCCCCTCACTTATAAAAGTGAAACTCTTGTCCTCTTTTATTCACATTTCATAAGAATTGTTTTTAGAAAATACCTACCAAAATATCTTCATTACATACATTCTCATTTCCTATAGTACTTGGTTTGACTATAAAACCATCCCTGGAATGATTTAGGTATAAGCCTAAAAAGGTTGTCCAAAGAATATATATAGTTCTTAACTAAGAATTTTCATTTGATTATTCTCATACCTTCTTAAAATCTTCAAAAACCATGATTAAATAATAATATAATTATGTTATATATACTGATATTTTATTATGTTAATTAAATATCCCATATCCATCTCATCTTCCATAAATGAGAAATAAAACCATTTTTCGTGTGTATGATGGACTACCTCCTCACGAACTAATGAAATTCGTTTTCTATCACAGCCTATCACGGATGTTTATAATGATGGATTTAATGTATATATAAGATATTAGTGACATGATTTAAATTATTTAATGATAATATATCATCTATTTTCTTACCTTTCTAGCCATTGAAAAATGATAATGTCGTTGTTGTGTACATGTGGATTACCACCTTCGTGAAGTGATGTGATTCATTATTAATAACCACATCACATGGATACTATATATAAGTATATTTAAATAAATTATATAATATTTATTATATAACAATAACTATGTATTTTAAACATAACACTTTCCTTTTTTCCATCATGATTATCAAAAAAATAGAAATGTTACTCATGCATACGTATGACCTATCATCCACATGATTGAAACATAGTTCATTTTTCATAACCATCTTTCATGGTTGGTTTTAAAAGTATAGATTATGTATAAAAATTATAATTATTTCATTATTATTATTTTTTATATGATAAAATAATAACCACTCTAACCATATTCAACCGACTGAAGTCGTTTTGTCCATATGAGATGAAAATCATCAAAAAACATGTTGTAAACATAATTGATTAAGTAATTGTATATAACATGGTAATAAATAAAATAAAAAAATAAAAAACTTTAAAAAATTATAATTAAGTAAATAATTAACATAATTTCATTATTTAGTAAGATAAGGAACATACATGATGAGTCAGACTAGAGGAAGGAGACACTTTACTTTAAACCCCATGTTTTAGATGTTTTAAAGATTTATTTTAAAAAAAAATATTCAATGTTGGTATTCTTAAAAATAATTTGTTATATGGACATAAATTAATTATTAAAGAAATTTTATGTCTCTCACTTGTGTAAAAAATGTTTAACATGTCAGCATTTTTTATGTCGGTTCTATATAACCGACGTACAAAGCTAGAAAAATTATTTTATCACATCAGTTATAAAATAACCGACTTCAGAAATACCGAGATTAGATTTTTCATATCAGTTATTTTATAAAAAACGTGATAAATAAAATCTCAGTGATTTATCACATTGGTTATAAAATAACGGATGTGATAAAACGCCATTTATCACATCAGTTATAAAATAACCGATGTGATAAAGGATTTTATACATCGGTTATTAAATAACCGATGTTATAAACATAAAAAAAAAAATTTATTTGTTCGGTTATTAAATAACTGACATGATAAATCTTATAAATGATTTATCATGCCCCATATTCTATTATTCTATTTTCTTTGATCGGGAAACCTGTGACTCATCTCTCTCACATGGAAAACCTAGAAAGGATTCTTTAAAGTTATTCCCTCA